>OMLP01028868.1:14395-35160 GCA_900302685.1 Spondyliosoma cantharus | reverse complement strand
CGGGGGGGGTAATAAGGGGGAGATAATGAGCAGGTTGAGTAAAGTGATGGAGAGGAAATGGCAGGAAAAAATATTAATGCTGAAAAAATAAAAGAAGAAGGTGCAAGAGGCAGCTTGTCAGGAAAGAGAGTTTGAGTGTGCATATGGTGTAAGGTGTGTGCGCTGTTGCCATATGTTTATATATCGCTGCATGCATCAGCAGTTTGCAACTACCTTACACACACGCGCACACACACGCACACACACACACACACACACACACACACACGCCTCCCAACTGTCAGAAATGCAGCCATAATAGATTCACTCTGCATGCTGCTGTGACGGTTGTGACGCCGACGGTGTGTCTGACTCTCAATAAGAAAGAAGGTGCAGCAGTGAACCCCCTTGAACCCCTCATGCCGAGGGAGGGGCCCCTCGTGGCACCCGAGGCCGGCCAGATAAAGTGTTGCACTCGAATCACGACTCGGTTCAAAAGGTGACGGGGAGTGTAACCAAGGAGGCGCTCTTCTTTTTCTTGCGTGTGTACACACACACTCACGCACACAGACAGATAGGCAAATGCACAGCAGTATGAAAGGAGAGGATCCTGACAGAGCCCAGTGCATCGCAGGTAGCCCGACAGAGTGGCTGGGAGCGCTGTCACCAATTTGTTCCTAGCCATGGGGGACATGCAGGGGATGGAGAGGCGATGGCAGCTCCCTGTCCTCATCATGGCTAATGAGGCCCAGGCTTCTCCCTCTTCCCGTGTGTGAATGTGTGCGTGAGACATCGGTTTGTATCAGTTGGTGTCACAGTGCTGCACAAAGCTCCTTATTCCTGAAAAAGCGAGGTTGATATCTGGCACAGACCACCATGCACTCTTAGTTCTCCTTATACAACTCTCCTGACTGAATTATTTACCGGGCCGGGAAGCGCGTGCACACACACACACACACACACACACACACACAGAGAGAGGGGAGAGGAGATAAGGTCTTGTTCAAGGCAGCTACCATTCAACACACTGCAGATCTTCAGGGACACCACACCAGCTGAGGGTTTTCTTGTTCAGCTGAACCTTCGAGGAAAGCGAGAGATGGCCTCACGCTGGACCTGCTGTGATTATATGCAGCCAGAGATAATGAAAAGTGCTCAGCGGTCGGCGTGTGATGACCTTTAACCCCTGAAAAAACAATAGTGTGGTAAAAAAGGCTTGTGTTTTAAATCCAAGCATTATCTGGTTATCATGCGTCTGTGATAAAAAAAAATAAAAAATTTCTTTCCTTGCTTTTTTCTGGTTTGAGTAATTTCACAGACTGTGCACCTCGACTTTATCAGCGCTTTGTAGACGCCAATTTGTCACATTGAACAACTCTTAAGAAGTTTGGAGCGTGCGAGGAGCGATGCTCTTTCTTGTGCGATGATGCTCGTATCTATCTTGAGGACATTAAGAGTACAAAGACGTTCAATCTTATGAGAGATGTGAGATGTGTAATGCGGTTGCATCAGAGCGGTGAGGAGAGAGCAGCGCTGTATTTGTAGTTCAGGAGCTCCCCAGTGTGGTGGCGAAGGAGAAGTGCAGCAAGATGGTGCTTCCATACACCTCTTCTTATATTAGGTGTAAATATAATATAAAGGTGATAATATAATAAATGCAGTTAGAATAAAACTTGAAAGAAAATAATTTTCTTTTTTATTAGAGCTGCAACAATATCTCGATTAGGTGTAAACTATCAAATTTGTATCGGTTTTAATGTTTTTTAAAGAAAAGTCCAAGTTCTTTGATTTCAGCCTTTGAAATGTGAATATTTTTGTCTTTACTCTTAGGACAGTAAACTGAATATCTTTGGGTTGTGGACAAAACAAGACATTCGCGGATGTCGTGTTGGACTGACAGAGGAAACACTAGTGGACGTTTTTGAAGAGTATGAGTCTTTAGAGAGTGTTTTTAAAGAGCGTGGTTTGGATCTGCTCTAATTCAAGTTTCATGCGAGAACCTTTGTTGTGAATTGATACTGTAGAATTTAAACTAACTTGACATTTTCTGACATTGACCAAACAACAAAATGATTAGTTGAGAAAATAATCGTCTGATAAATCGACAATAACAATAATACTTTGCTAGATATCTTAAAGGGGCACTGTGTAGATTTGGAGAAATTCAAGCTCGGGATTTAAATATTTACATTGTTAATGAGGTAATCATGAGTGCTCAGAAAATGAGTAAAACTATTTTCTCTAACTTCTCTAACTGAATAAACAAGCTGTTCTCAGAGGTCCCCAGAACACTGTTTGGTTAGATGTGGCGGACCCTGCCACCTTTCTCGCTTCAAAGTACAACAGGATATAATTGTGTTGTCCTTTAAGGTCAGTTTGTCTATTTTGTTTATTCAGTCGTGAAAATAGAGAGTTTGTTTATTTAGTTTGTTTCAGCATAAAAAAAATCAGTCAATGAAGATTTTTCTCTTCTGAATAAAATGTTCTTCCCCAAAACATCAAAGTGCACCTTTTAAACGTGCTTCCTCCCTAGATAAAAAAAAAATGGGTTTAACAAAAAAAGTTGAAATCTGAGATGTGCAATAATTTATTATGAATGAGAGGAACTAGTTTTACTTTACACATTAACAAAAAGCAAAACAAACCAGGTTGCTCTCATCAACCAAAACTGATGGCTGTGTTTGCAGCTTGTTTCTGCTGCCCCCAAGAGGCTGATAGACATCATCACCTTCGATATGGCTGAGATGGTGGCAAATCATGACCTATACAGAGCAGCATTGTACTCATTAGTGGTTCTGGTCTATTAGCTCTGCTTTTGTTTAGCTGGTCACTTAATTTCAGATACTTTGCTGGATTATTCCAACTTTTCTTTTCTTTTGCTACTTTACACAAATATTGTACTTTTTGCCCACTAAATTAATATATAGCTTTATTTACTAGTTACTTTGCAGATTGCATGCTGCCTCAGAGCCAAAGTAGCAAATTTTTTTACTAATCAATTTTATCAGCAATAATTTATTATTTTAAAATAAAAAAAATCTGAATACCAGATTCAGTAATTGGCCGGGCCAGTAATCAACAGATGGCATAGATTATATACATACATGTTGACACTGTATAATGTCTCTACTTAAATATACTGTATAATTTAATATACTTAAAGTCCATGCTATTAAAGACACTTAAGACTTTAACTCAAATGATATTCGAATGGGTGACTTTCAAACTTAAATAATAGGAAGTAATACACACTATCTTAAAGTTAAAGTACTCATGAATGACTTTTGAATACTTTTTACAACACGGACAGAAAGAACAGAACTGAGGGAAACTGCAGTCAGGTGATGGTATCTGTAGTTTTGTCACTACCAGTAATCTAATTAACGTTATTATAATGTTAAAATATTTTTAAAAAGGCACCAAATAAAGTGATGAAATATAAATTAATAGACTCATTGTGCGATGATGATGATATTTTGGTACAGAAACAACAAATATAAAAGAGAACATCCCTTTTAATAGTTAAATACAGTCCATTCAATCAGAAGAAAAAAAGAAAACCCTCACAAACCAACATTCTTCATCCAAAGCTTGACATGAACTACAATCAGCTTCAACTCTTAGATTAATGTACTCCAAATTATCGCTTGGGCAGTGGCATTTGCAGAGAGACGGAGAAAAAGACGGGAGAGGAAAACAGATGCCAGTAGAGATACTGAAAAGAGAAAAATAAGGAGGGAAGCAAAACAACAGCAGAAAAGAGGGTGTAGGAGAGAAAAGAGGAAAGAGAGAGAGAGGTAGGAAACAGACAGAGACAGAAATATTCTGCTGATTCACATAACACCAGAACATCGCAGAGTCAGCTAACAGCGAACAGCGGAGCAGAGATCAGCTTATTTTTTCCTCGGGAAACCTTCACAGCATTAAGAGACAGACCTGCCTACTGAAAGTGCTTCGGACTGAAAATCCCTGATCAAACTTCTGATTGTAAAATAAATATTTGACCTTCCTCAGCCTTTTTGTTTCAGGTTTTTGGAATGCACATATATTAAGGCATGACTCCAGACACACTTATCCTACAGTAACACAATTCAACAACTTTGATTCTGTTACAAATGGAAGCTAATGCCGGAAACTGTTTTTTCTTTCGTTTTTTTTTACCTGAATTCACAACAACAAAGATGAGCCATTTTTTTCTAGATGAAGGCAAATGAGTAAGTGATATGTACAAGTGTTTCTAATTATGGCCATTAACAGTCAGGACGTTTGTTGCGTCATGAGGCAGCGGAGGAGGGGAGAGGGGTCATCAGGGTGCAGGTGTGGGCGGTTTAAAGAGACCAGTCTTTCTGAAGTAGCGCACGATGAGAGGCACCGACACCAGAGTGATGCTGATGCGAACCGGAGCGAAGAGCTTGTGGATGGCGTAGGCCAAGACGAATGTGCTCGTCCCCGCAGCCATCTTAGAGCGAACGACCGTCTCGCTGAAGCCCAGTTTGCACAGCATGGCCGCCATATCGATCCCACTGGGGAGACAAACGACACAGACAACTTGTCACAAGTGCACAAGAATTCAAATTAGACGATCACTCACAAGTGTTTTTCTTCTTTTTTTAAATGACTGACAACAGTCCACGACACACAAAGATGCCCCGGGCCTGGTGTCAGTGATCATATTGATCTCCCTTCAATCACCACAACTCTTCAGCACATATCTTTCAAAAATAATGGACGGCAACAAAAACAAAGTTTGAAAATAAACACAAAATGAAATGAACAAAAAATAAGGTTGAATACCTAAAATTTTATTTAAACTAACTAAAAAACGTATAATTCAATTAATTTATTAATTGAATTAAATAACAGGACATAACATAAAATATAACCCTAATTTACTAAAACTGAAAAAAATATGAATAAAATCATAAAATAAATGTAAAAAAATAAATGATAACATGAAATAAAATAAATGCATCTAATAAAAGAACACAATATAAAATGGAATTAAAGTAAACAAAATTAAATTAAATTAACAAAGAAGGGGAATAAAATTATATGAAATAAAAGAAATTCAATTAAAAAAATGAACAACGAAAAAAGACTCAATTAAACTTAATTCATGAAAAAAAAATTTAATTATGTGCAAAAATAAAACTGAGAAAATGTAAAATAAAATAAATGAAATCAAATTAAAACTAATAGAGAAAATACATTAACTACATCAAATAAAATGATAACTGGAAGTAAGATGCAATAAAAATAAATTAAATGAAATACCATTATATAAAGAATAACTAATCAAAAAAAACAAATAGAGTAAATATGTTGAGAACATAACAGCACTACTGATAATAATAAACTACATTTGCACATTCAGCGACGTCAGCCATACAAACCATGTATGCAACTTATAGTAAGGTGTCTGTGTTTACAAAAAACATCTCCTAACATTTAAACTTTTTCGGGTGAGAATGAATCCTGAAAGCTTTGCACCACACGGACAACTTCTTTCTTTTACGGCTCTGGGCTGGTTACACCGTCAGGGATTTCCTGAGATTAAATACAAAGTAAACAAGCAGAGTCTGCTCCTCCCTGTGGTCCTGCTTACGTGATTAGAAGTGCAACGCCCAGTTATCTTCACCAGAGGGAGCTGTGTTCAGTGTTGAATGTTTTATAATAGTTTATTTTACGGCCTTTTGACCCATTTAAACTGATTAGCATAAGAAGCGCTGCGAGCATGAAATCACAAATCAAAGCAGCTTTAACAAGCTACATGTATCTCTGCCCTTGTGAGGCGGTTTTGTGGAGTCGTGGCATTTCCATACGAGCTACTCAGGGAGATGATTATGTGAGTGAGTGCGCTAACACGAGGCTGAGAGCCGCTTCAATCAATACAGAAGCTCTCTCTCTCGCTCTCTCTCTCTCTCACTTTAACAGCTCTGTTGCACTCAGAAAACTTTAGTCGGTCGGCTAAATATAAAGATCCATCTGCACCCTGACAACTGTTTACCCAGCGCACAGCTCTGAGTCAAGGCATGTGGCCTGCTAATACAGAGGCCCCACAGTGATAATTCTCAATAGTTGCCGGCTACAGAGTCAGTTTTCACTTCAAGGGCCATTATCATGCTGTACGAGGAAATGTCTAAGCTGTCGGATAATCTCTGCCAAGCCTCTCTGGTATTTGGGCACCTGGCATGAGGCCAGAGAGAAAAGACAAAGGCTGGAAAATGTTCCTTTGCCAAGATTTAAGTTGTGCTTACAGAAGGTTAAAAAACTGCAAAAGATAGCTGAATTTAGAGTCAAAGGTTTTGTGTTGTTGTAAAGATTCCTATGTTTTATTCAAGCGCTCAACTTTGTTTTAGTGTCTGTGTGTGATTTCAGCAGAGCCGGCGTAATGTGACTGACTGAGTGGACATCTGAGCATGTACTTTGCTTTTCTCTAATATAACGGCTCCCATTTGCTGCCAATTTGCAGCAGACATTATGCATTCCTCTGTGTAAAAGCAGCCCACGGGTCGGTGATTTCCAGTGGACGTCTTTAGGGTTTAAAGCTGCACTCGGATGCTCTCACACTGCTGCTGGATAATGTCAGTAAGTGATGTTCGATGCACTGCGGAGTTATTTTTCCTCGGCTTGTTTCATATGCTTTTATTTCCCAGTCTGTGATTTCCCTGCATTTCCACAAATAATCCGTGGACTTTTAGGGTCAAAACAGGAATCTTACTTTTGCTTGTTCAAAGTTATTTTCCCCTCCTTCTGCTGAGGATCAGTACATCTATATTTAGGGAATACTGGATGTGGGACCAAATAAGGTTAAGGTACCCGTTTTTCAACCCTGCCCCCACCTCACCTGTAGAAAAAGCAATAATCAGATGGTGTGTTACCTGGATATGAGGAGGTAGAACATTCCCAAGGACATGAGGGAGATACAGATGTGAAAGGAAACTCCCACCGCTCCATACTCCTTGAAGACTTTCTTTAGTTGTTGGGTTTTACTGGGTTTCCCTCCCTCTGGCTCTGGCTCTTCCTGGGCTTTCACAGACGATGAGGAAGCAGTAGAGGCCTCCCTTAAACTCTGCTCCTCCTGGACAGAAAAAGAAAGAGAGCAAAATAGCAGGAAGTGAGCAGGACAATGTGAGATAGGGGAATTAAGAAAACATTCCCTGGAGTGTCCGTAAGAAGGCACTCTGCATATCTGGACAAAAACAGAGAGTAGATGTGGCTGGCAAAGAGGAAGTGGAAGAAAATTGTGGTGACAGTTTCCACAATTGTGACATTTTTTCACATTCATATTCATCACTCATATCTCAGGGTACTTTAAGAGCTTTGTGTAGGTGCAACAAGTATACAAAAATCATAATCTTTTAACCTTGAAGGGGACATGTTTTGCTCATTTCCAGCTCTATATTTTTATTCTGGGACTCCGCCAGATTAGCTTTGCATGAGTCACAGTTCAAAAAATGCCTTATTCATCTTTCACTGGCCTTGTATGCAGCCCCTTTGTCTCTGCATGTAACTCAGCTGTAACCCCTGTATCTTTACAGCACCTACAGATTGGATAGTGACATGACGTACGCTGATTTTACACACTTTATACAATGATTTTGGAGAAACTGGATCACACTTTATGGAGAAATTAACTGTGATTTAAAGAGTTTCCCGACAGACGGCCAGCTTTACATGTTGTTAGCTAGCTAGCTCATTTAGCCATGCAGCTAGCTATATACTAGCTTCAGTTAGCGGTCCTATCGGCCATCAGGAGGTGGTTTTCAGGCCCTGGGCGGGGAGAGAGTCAGTTAATATGAACACTCAATGCATAGCTTAATGAGCTAGCTAGCTAATGGCAGTTAGCAGGGACTACTAGCAACAAGAAAAGCCATCTGTCCATCGGGAAACTGTGTAAATCAGAGAGAGTCGAAGCAAAGCAGCCAGAGAACATCAGAGGGAAGAAAACAGAAAACATTTTGTTGATAAAATATGATCCAGTTGAGAGTCCTGGTCAGCCGACGTGATAAACCTTGGTGCAGATAGACTGAGAGGATGGCTGGGAGTGTTTCTCTTCTGTGGATGTGCTATGCCAGGGGTAGATGACATGAGGTTTTACTAACAGGTATGTTACCATTTGAAACTTTGGTAAAGTTTAATATAAACATCTGACAATGTAACATTGCTTGTATAACAAAAAATAAGAGAAATACATAATTGGTCAGGGTTGCAAGTTATCAGATTAGGCTACGCAATGTATCAAAATGAACAACAAGGTTGCAGCAACGTTTTATTTTTTTAAACACACCCAGAAGTTCCTTCTCCTGGTTTTGCAAACAGAAGTTGTATGTCAGAGTTCAAACTGAGCTACAATTATAGGAATTGATGCATCATCGTGATATAAAAATAAATAAAAACACTGTGCGCTGTGCGTCATCTGGTTCAAAACTGAGGTTGAATAAAACTTTTTACAAGCTTCCTCTATTCGTTGTTCTGCTGAGTGAGCTGACCAAACGCAGACTGCGGTTGTTTGTCTAAGGTAAATCACTTTATCACTCACCCTTTCACACACACTCACATGCGAACAAAGTCTGTCACTTTCTCTTACAAACACACACGTTACTCTGTGTTTGTGACCTGTGGACACGCCACTCAAGACACAAGAAGGACAAGCACCAGACACAATCCAGCTGTCTGAGCTGGGAGCAGCAGGGAGCAGGCGGGTCACGCCAGTGTGGGTGTGCTGGCTGTAAAACAGATTAGTGAACTACAACACACTCGGCAACATTGAGACCACCACAGAGCACTGACGGTGCGGACGTGGCTCACAGGGCAGCGAGAGAAGCAGGAATCTAGAAAAGCGAAAGGGAAAGCCTGCAGTACGTTAACAAACAGTAGTATTAGTTTTATGTTAACAGTAGTCATGCTTGATGCAACAGAACCTGTTTAACAGATACGATAGTATGCAAAGTGTCTTCAGAATTCAAGATGACAGGGCAGCAGAGCGCTTTATAAACATATAAACATTTTTTTGCAGAACATTATGATGCCACGGTGAAGCTGACCCTTGACTTTTAGGATATAAACTGGCATCACATCATCATTTAATCCAATATTATAGACACAACATTTGAATTGTCGAGTAATGACCAAAAAGGAGTCGACTTGTATGTTTGTGCCAAATTTGGAGAAATTACCTCAGTTTGAAGTCCCGTTATCCAAATACATTTTCTGCGAAGAGAAAAAAAACAAATCCCCGTCTAGCAGAGCAGAAGTAGCTCCGGCTTGCGTGGAATGATTTTATTTTTAGACAAAATATTGACCTTGCCCCTAAAAAGCTGAGACAACTTGACAGCGGCGTGTAAAGAATGCTGGCTACAGTGACCTCTTTCAAAAGAGTATGTATTATTGTAGCAGACTATCCATTCAAGGTCAACATTAAAAGTGGTGAGGACAAAATACAGGCTGGTGGGAAAATGTGTGTGGGAGCATATTTTTCCTCGCAGAGCAGCAGAAATGAGCAAATGAGGGAAGAAAGAAAAGAAGCAGCTATGGTGACATTGTGCTTAGTCGGGTAACTTTGTCTTATAGAAGTCACAAAACCAACAGGAATGTCGTTTATGTGATTCTCACTAGATTTAGAGCTGAAGCGGGGAAACTGTTTATATTAAGTGATTTATAATACGTTTTAGACAATAGGTAATAAGGCCTTTTAAAGTTCTTATAAGATGCGAACTAACATTTGTATGTCGCATAAACATGTTTATTGTTAGCTTATAAGATTTGTATGCATTTCATCAACACATTTATTGAGTTTAACTTATATCTTTATCAACTCTATCAAGTTTGGTACCTTTGTTTGCAACATCTACATATTTAACAAAAGGTTACATTTTCCGGGTGCTGCAGGGCCTCAAACTGCTTCCTTGACATGCACGTGATCCTGACACAGTGTATATTGACTTTGAAACATGAAACCATCCTGTTAGTCTGATAACCTTTAGGATGTTTGAAAGATGTGACATAATTGGCTCAAACGGATGTAGCCTGCTGTTCAATGGGCCTGACATACAGCCACTTTTGTTCATGTCCGTCTACGCCTCTATCGCTGCACTGACAGCCTGCAGGCTTCAGACCGTCTTCCCTTGTAGGCCCGAGTCAGACAAAGAAGAAGAAGAAGAAGAAGTAGAAGGGAACGGGAGAAAAACAAGTATCTTTTCACTTCACTGCAATTTGTCTTGCTAAATTTTGGCCCGAGCCCCCTGGATGCAGTCACGGCCTTGGTGACGTATTCATTGACCTGCCAACAATGGACAATAGAAAAAGTGCCAGAGTGGGCGAGGGAGCAGGCCTTTTTGCTTTTCAGCGTCGAGTCAGGCCAAGCTAAAAGTAAAGGCGGACGGCAGCGTGGGAGGGTCATGTGAGTGAACGGCCAAAGGGAGTTGTGCCAGGGAGGGTGTATGGGAGGGGAACAGTGGTGCTGCTGTGTCCGATAACAGCTTTTCAGAGGCATGGAAACACATGCAGATATTCAAAGTCACGGTGGCAATGCGGACACAAAGACGCAGTCACGCGCACACAAATACAGACACAGAAGGGGAGGGAAATGTCAGAGGCCAGAGCAGGAAAGTAAAAGAAGTGACTGCAAAAAGTGTCCAGTATTAAAATATAGAGTTAAACTGAACAAAGCAACAGAACGGTCCAATACTGATACTGCATCTGTGGAAAAAGTTATCCGAGGCCTCATGTGATGTCGCTCAAGGCAGCGTCACCAGACCTTTGCTGCCCCGCTCCACATCTCAGCTGAGAGGCAACAACGGCGTTAACTAGTATAACAGCTGGATATCTGAACAAACTATAGGCGGTTGAGTTGTGGGTAATGTAGGCGGCAGGTTTCGACAAGGAAGCAGAATGGGTAAGAAAAGTACTGTCTGGTTCTGCTGCATCAATGTCCCGATGTTAGGGGAGGGTATTGTCAGATTGAATAACTTCCAAATCCAAAAAAAAATCCACCTGAATCCACTTTGCCTACATCCTAAAAATGGCAGCATGGCAACTTACCTCCATTAGCTGCCTGCTTGCGAAGGATTTTATCAATATTTACATGTGAAGTGCATATCGAGAATAGGAGCTCTGATCTATCTTTAGATGACAGCGAGACTCACGACCCGCTCTTCAAACATTCTGTGTCCATGAATTAGTTTTCCTGGAACTTTTTAAAGCTTGAAAGAACCCTATTGATATTTCCTGTTGCTCGTCGGGCCAACATTAGCGCCAGTAGGACTTCTGCAACAAGCAGATATTCATCAATGCGCATGAGCCTAGTCTGAAATAAAAATGTCCACCTTTTGCAAGAGAAGTTTTTTTGACAAAATAATGATATGACAATGTTTTGGAGCCATGCAAGCGGCAGGATGTACATGTCGATCATTCCACCACTTTGGTCCAGACGTTGTGAGCCAAAGACCTTACATTAAAATCAAAAGAGCGCCCAGCTTTAAAGCAGTTTTCATAGCGGCCAATCTGTGTTTTAAGCGTCGCATCCCCTCGGCGGAAGCCTCGGGTGCCCACGCTCTATGGGCCCCACAACACGGAGGATCGGGGTAACTTTATAGTCTGGCCATTTTGGCTTCGTTTGCCAGACTTCCGCCAACCAAGCTTGCTAACTTGAATAGAGATTAAATCATTTAATCTCGAAGCTCTTCTAGAATTTCCCAATTTTATTGAACCAAATGGCTCCAGTTACGATAGTCAATCGAGTCATTTAGCGGTGTTGTGTCGCTCCAAAAATGTCTCCACCGTTTTTTTTTTTACAGCTGCTTCTTTCACAATGTTAGCTTATGGGAAAAAGTATTTTTGGGCCCCAGTACATCATGTGACGATGTAATTACACAGTTTGACCACTATGACATGGCCTCAATGGCTGCTAACGCTTCCTGTGGGCCTCTTGTGAGTGTGTCCAAGCACCACTGTGTCTATTCTGGGGTCAAAGAGCTGCCAGCGTGGCTGTTGACTGACTCTTACTCTCACAACTATCCAACATACTAATCATGTCAACCTCATAACAGTCAACATCAAGCAGAACACAGCAGCGCAACAGTGTTTTCCAAGATCTTCTGGCTGCAGGTTCACCCGCACTGTTGTGTTTTGCCTCCCCACCAACACATGGCTCGTGCCAAGAGCTCACTGAACTCACTCCTATTCAAATCAGTTTGGACAAAATGACTCATGTCTCTGGGTTTGCCTTGCAGGTTGAACAGCCACGTGTGTGTGTGTGTGCGTGTGTGTGTGTGCGCGCCTGTCGAACAGTGAGTCAGCATGTTCTCCCTCGGCTCTGTACATGACACTTGTGCCTGTACACATGCTCACAGTCATGATTAATACATGGATCCTGTGAGTTTCCTGCACATGTAGTCTTGCCCACGCAGCTGCGCGCGCCACGCCGTGTTGTATAACGAGCCTGCCTGCTTACATGACACTAAAGAGGCCCAGGCTGGCAGCTTCGTGCATATTTCATGGGGTTTTTGTAGTTCAATCCTGGCGCCACTGGGACACACACACACACCGGTTGACACACACTCGGACACGCGTGCTCTTATAATCTGGTCTCCGGGGTCAGACAAACACTCGAGTTGTATAATTTACCCCTTTGTTGCCGTCAGCCGTCTGCTCCTCGCCGGCGTCGCTGCTCTTCTTCGCGGCCGCGGCTCTGGTGTGCATGGTCCTGGTGCTGGTGCTGGTGGTGGAGCAGCGTCGACTGGAAACCCCCCCGGTACCTGTGAGCAACACATGACCCCCCGGACCTCCTCCTCCTCCTCCTCTGAGGTTCCTGTGAACCAGCGGCTGTCCGATAAGATCTGAGCTCCCTGCTTGGCTCTGCGCGCTCTTGGAGAGACTCGCGGCCACAGCGGCCACCCGGTCCAAGTGAGCCCAGTTCGTGATCGCCAAACCCGACGAGGAGTCCCGGTCCGGTTGTCGTTGTTTCCGCAGGTGCGCACGGGTTTCGCCGACGGAAACGCAGAAGCACCGGTGTCCCTGAAGCGCGTGCTCTTTGCGTAATGTCAAAGTGACGTGCCTCAGTCTGTTCGCTTCAACTTGCACCACAAACGAGCCCGCGGACTTGAGAGCCTGATCCAGGTTCGCTGCAGACAGCCTGCCCGCGCGACACAAAAACATGGTCCGCCCCGGAGCGAGCTCACCGTCTCCCGTCAGAGAAAAAAAAACCCCAAAATCAAACAAAGCGAGCGAATCCTTCAGGACGAGCTAATTATGTGCATGAAGCGGCTGTAAACATTGCCGTCCCGATCCCTCTCCTGCCTCCCTCCGGACCGATTGTTGACCGATTATCACCAGCAGCCAATGAGGGCTGGCGCGCAATCGCAGATAGTAAAAGCGCTCAGGAGGGAGGAGGGGGCATTTAAAGGTGTAACCATGTTAACGCTCACAATTGAGTTACATCATGAAACCTCTCTGGGGTGCATGTAACCGACCTCAGGGTGTTGCTTTTTTTTTTTTTTTTTTTTCAAGGTGCACTATGTAGTTCAGAAGAGAAATATCTTTATTGATGCCTAAACAAACCAAATAAACAAACTCTCTTTGTTTGTATGACTGAATAAACAAACTGACCTTAAAGGACAACACAGTTTCATACTGTTTTACTTTGTTTATATGTGGCGGACCCTGCCACCTTTCTAGCTTCAAACAGTGTTCTGGACTTTATTTTCCTCTGAGAACAGCTTGTTTGTTCAGTTATGGAAAAAATAAATATTTCTGCGTTTGTATTTGTACCTAATCAATATTGTAAATATTAAAATTCTGCAAAACTACACTCGTTTCTAGGTTTCCTCCAGTTTTAGTAAATATGACTCTCTCCAGGGACAGGCTGTTCATCAGATAAAATATGTGCTTAAATTTAACCTCTTAGTTATTTTTTCAGACATGTGAAATCAAAACAGTCACTCGACAAAAAAGGAAAAAAGACTTAAGACTCAACTTAAGACTTGACTTGAGTGACTTGACTTGTCTGCGTTCAACTTCATTTTCTGTTTTCAGTTTGGTTTCCTGTTTTTATTTGTAGCCTCGCTGTCAGTATTTTACTTTTTAAACAAAATGATATCATCAGTCATATCTGCGAGGTCAGATCTCTGCACAGAGCCCAAAAGATTCTAAAATAAAACACCCTTCAGCCACAGTCTGTTCACTACGGAAGCCCTGAGGGCCAAGTGAGAATCTTTTTTTAACCGGTGAGTCTGATATGCTCTCCTGTGTTTATGACTTTCCATCTGGTGGGGAAAAAAAGTTTTGCTATGACAAGTTCCTCATTTTTTTTCCATCTGTGAAAAATCTGTTTGTTTTTTCTTGATTGCAGGAAACGGAGTAAAACATTAAACATGAAATAATTCTCATGAATTTTTTTCAGATTGAAAAAATAAATAAATAAATGAGGAACTTGTCATCGCAAAACTTTTTTTCCTGCATGTAACTGAATATGATTTATTTATTTATTCTCCCACAGGAGCATTTCTTAAGCTGGACTGGACACAACCTGCGACTTGACTTGCCCATGGAAAAAAACGACTTGGGACCAAGTCTCTTGAGTCGCACGTCTTACTTTCCAAAATGCTATTGTCCACATCAGGTGGAGAAGGAACGGGTTGAGACTTGAGCGCGTTTCCAGTGGTCGACATCAGAGTAGATGATCCAAGTTTCACAATCGAGCCCATGAATGTATTTGTTCACATATTTTAACCAGGTCGTTGGCTGAACATGCTGTTTTAACAGAAAATACCAGGTGATGAGGTCAAAGCTGCGCAAAAACTAAACAAAACAACCCATGAAAAGAAAAATATACACGTTTGAGCATGCTACAACAATTATACAACAAAATGTATTAAACCAAACAACATAATTACACAGAATTTTTATGATAAATAATACACAAGATGCTAGTTTTCATTGTTGGCACTTATCTTCTGTGGTTTCTGATGCTACTGTGTGTTATGGGGAGATAAGACGATTCAACCAACAGAAGGAAAAGATATCAAAAGTCGCTTTTAACCGGCCATCAGCATGATGTCTTATAGCCGCCTACATCTCACATTGAAAAAAGTCAAATGAAACACTTTAAAACTTTACAGTTTTTTCCTTTAACTTGAAGTGAAGCCGAATCGTCTCTCTGTCCTCTCTCCTCCTCTGTTTGTGGAATTATTGAGACCTTTAAATCAGGTAAAAGTAGCTCTATCACAATTAAAACATAAATCTCCATCACAAGTACATGATATAGTAAATATTATCAGTATTTTATTTAAGTAAAAGTACAAACAAATTGGTCAGTGTCATGTTATATTTTCTCATCACGACTACATTAGGCTTAATGTTGCAGAGGAGCTGATTTGAATGTCTTCATGTGCCATTGAATAGTTTAATCTCATCATTTAACAAGATGATTGCCTGCTTTGCATCGTCAAAATAAGTAGTAACTATAGCCAGAGTTTAGTTGAAGTACTTAGGTAGTTTCTTTGAACCTTTGTCTTTATTGTTCATGTAAATTTGCATGCCTATGCAAAACCAGATAGAAGTGTTAACAAAAGCTTGACCTAAAAAGGAAGTGGTGGGAAAAGCACAAGATCAGAAAAATCTCCCTTTACATCAGCCTCGATGTGGACAAAGTGCAGCACGATTGCTTAAATATCTCGTAGTCATATGTCAGAAAACTGAATCATGCTCAGTTTCAGATGTGAAATAAATGAGTGACATTTAGAGCTTCTGTCTTCAACACAAGTTTACAGGCAGAAATGCCTCACCGCCACACTCGAGAGAAAGGAGGGAGAGTGAGTAGGAGGTGAGATAAAGAAGAGGGCTGGATGTATGTTTGGCAGGAAGCCACGACAAAACGGCCCACAGTCAGTGCAGCAGCGGAGCCTCTGACCTTTCCTCAGCAAAGCCACAAGATCAACATGAGGGCTGATTTTAAACAGCTACTCTTTCCAAACCCCCGTACTTGTGGCGGGGTTAAATATCTTTTTAATTAGATGAGACTTGAACACGAGTTTGCCGATAGGGGGACACCCCTGACAGTGACAATAACGTGTCAGAGCATAAGTCGGGTGTCCTGCTGAAGTGAACTTGTTCTGACTCCCACAGCAGAAAGAAGGGGAAGAAGTTCGGTTTAGTTCCTTCTACATCAGCTGAAGACACTTCACTCCCACACAGAGCATGAGGAGCACTTATGACAGCACACAGTCACAAAAACACTATGATTCTTACTTTCAGGTGATTAAACACTAATGGAAACATTACTATGAATATTATATCTGATTTATGCCCCTAAATCCTGCACACGGCATCCTTTAAACCTTTACAACCTACACAGGAAACATTTTTCTTTGGTTTAGCTTGCTCGTAACATCATGCCTGCATTTAGGCCATAAACTGTGATTTGGGGTTACAAGCAGACATTTGGTTTATTTAAAGGGCTAACTTTTCGTGTAGATTTAGCTGCAGCTGCATGTTTTCAAGACGATTCGTCTGTTTTTAAAGTCTCATAGTGACACCTCTGAGTTATAAAATGCTCTCACTCAAACAGTACCAGACTTTCAACAAACTGCAGTTACTGTAAACAGTGTTAACAGACTGACAGTCGGACAGAATAAATAATCTGTAGTTGTGATTGAACAACTGTAGTGTTCTGTTGAACTGCACTGTGCATTTTTTGAAAAGGGATGGCATGTTCCCTCTTCAAAACTAAATTAGTCAGGACAAAGGGAGCTTTGTTGACAAATCAGCCCTGTGTTCCAGCTAAATCCACAAAATCACTTAGTCACAGACATGTCAGCCTGTTTCCTCACAATAGTGCCAAATTAAGCTGTCCCATTGTTCCTCAAATTCTTTTTTAATGTTTCATCATCTTTAAATTACATAATTTTCCAGCAGTGTTTTTTTGTTTTTTTACTGCAGGGTGCTGATTCTGTTGTCAGTATCTAGGGGCTTCCTGGTCTGGCGTCATGTGCTGTTGCTAAGGGACTGATGCAGAGGGAGGAGGACATGCTAAGAACTACACAGCCACAGTTATTCATCGCCCCTCACAGCTGATTATTTATTTGTACAGGTGGACATTTTTACGATGAGGGAGGGAAGTGTCGCAGCTCTGGTGACACGCGCAGAGAACGAGTTAATCAGGTTTATTGGAACCGACTGGAGTGTTCCTCCTTTTGCAAAAATATGAAGCCGCTTAAGAGGAATCTACTGTAACGTCTGGATTTCTTTAGAACTTAACTTCTGCCATAAAAAACAACTGACATCATTTTCTGGCACGTTTGAGCGGTGAGGTTGAATTTCAGATCATCACAGATAGCAAGTTTCATCCTGAGCGGAACATGAATGCCTACGCTAATCAGTCCAATAGTTGTTAACATATTTCAGTTCTGCTTCAACTCCCTTGAGCCACGTCATGTAGCTTCAAGCAGACATTTTGATCTCTTCCTTTACCGTCCTCGGTCCTTGGGGAGGTAAATAAAATCATAACCTTAGGGAATTTTCTATTGTTTGATGTGAAATATGCGACACAGCTGCTTTTAGGCGTGTCGCTACTAGCAGTTTTTTTTTTCATCTGGCACTGAAAGTCTGTTTTCACCCAAAGCTGTGGTCATTCTGCCGACATGAAAGTGAGGCGTGGCTGCTCTCATCTGTTTCAAGAAGTCACAGAATTAAAGGCAAAGACCACTGACCAGTTGTTTCAGGCACTTCAGCGGCTGTGCGTTCAGTGGGAGAAAGCCCACGTTGGACATGCACACACTGAAGGAGGGGAAAAATACTGAAAAAAAAAAAGCATTATAGGTCTCCTTTAAAATGAGCAATTTAAAATGAGCAATATTGTGATAGTGATTTCAACTCAGTATGACTTTCCCGTGTCAGGAGCTGTTGCACTGACACGGCTCCTCACGTCTGAGAATGAGCAACCGACTCGTACCACTAAGTGTAACTCCCTCAGTCGACAGCTCTTATCACCAGTCGGACAGACATCGGCTCGCTCTGCTCAGGCGTCTTAAATTCAGGTCAAACAGGACACTGAAGCCCTCTTAAGTCCAACAGATCCTGGGAACCGGGCAGACCCACTGAGCCATCCCCTCCGTCCATTCATCCACTCTTTTTGTGCAGCACTTCTATTCCGTCTCCTCGCAAGCTGGTTGGATGGTCAGTAGTTGTGGCCTCCTCCCAGCGCAGGCCCATTCTCAGTCCTGCCATCCACCATTTATTTGCATGCCTTGTTTATCTAATCAGTGCAAACGTCCCTTCTTTCCATCCATCCCTCCATCATGGCCATCAGCGCCTCAGCAGCTCCTGGCATCGGTTCATTTCCCTACTTTATGCTCCACACTCGTGACTCCACGGTGCCTTCTATCATCATCGCTCCATTTATGTGTCCAGCAGGGCGGACAGTATGTGCCTGTATGCTCTCTCTGGCACCGATCCACTTCGCCCTTCAGTGAAGAGGACTGAAGGACTGGGATCAGAGCCAGCTGGCTTGGACTTTGCTCAGCTCAGGCACAATAGCAAAGCCAGGCCACGCAGAGGAGGTTAATGCAGTGTGGATCGTGTGTTTTCAGCACCATTGTGCTTGTGTCTGTCTATATGCCTGGGACATACTGACTGTGCCCGCATGGAGCTTCGGTTGAAAGGCTGATTTTCTCCTAATATTTGCTCAACTGTAGCCTGATGGAGATATTTGTCTAATAAGTTATGTTTGTTTTTCAAATAACATATTAGCCAGTAGGCACTGCTTTATGTGACAGCCTAATGTACTGTAAATACTGATAAGCTGCTCCATAAAAGACAGACGACTGTATCCGAGCCAAGTCATCGCTCCCCTAAAATCAACAACAATGAAACTGAAGAGCGAAGTAGCAACGGCTGCTGAAAGTGGAGAAAGTAAAGCATGTTATATGGCATAAATCTTACTTCTTCTAAACCGTCTTCTTTTCCCGTCCTTCTAACCCGACTGTGATGTGTCTGAGCAATGACTGCTGAGTGACCCCGCTGACCCCACGGCCGCTGAATGAGAGGAAGTTCACAAAGAGAACGGAGGGGGGGAAAAACAACACAGAAAATCATTGAAGGAAGCAGTTGATGCTGGGCCAAGACCCTGACAGCTGTGCGGTGAAGGACGGTCCAGCCTCTGTCTGTTTCAGAACAAAACAGAGCTGTAGAAGCCCGGCGGAGAAAAGCAGACGTGTCAGGGTGAAATAGATTGTTAGTAACCTTCATATGGCGTACAAACGTGCGCTGAATACAGTATGTTCATCAGCAGAACGGCGTCTGATTGCATTTTGAGGAAAAATGATTCCGCTTTTTAAAGGATGAACTTGTGGTTTTGCAGAAACATACCTATGCTCTGGCGATTGGATTGATGAAAAATGGAAATGGGAGTGGAAATGTCTTCAAATGTCTTGTTTTGTCCAACAAACAGACCTCAAACCTTCACATTAGAGAGGCTGGGAGCAGAGATGTTCAGCATACATGCTTGTGAGCAGTCTTGCAAGGCACATTATTATAAAAATGGTAAGGAACCCACCTTTTTACCTTTACTCAACTAAAAACAGTACAATGACAATTTATTCAATGTTTCACATATTCTAAAGTTGATGCCAGCAACATATTTTAAATAAGTTGGGACCAGGGCAACAAAAGACTTGTGGAACTTTTCACAGGTCGTTCAACAGGTTCATTAGGGGCCGGTGTCATGATTAGGTTTGAAATGGGTTCGCAAACACAGATGGGATTCATCACTTTGAGAAACATTATATTGTATAAGGGATATTTCTACGGGAAAACTTTGTAAATTGTATTATTTGCAGATGAATCCATTCTATTCATTGATGTTTTACACAGCGTCCCAGCTTCTTTGCAATGTACCTCAAGACACAAAAGAGCTTTACTCATTCAGAAGAGACCATGTAAAATTCTCAAAATATACAATTTATTCAAAATATGTTAATGCAACCATCAATATATTCCAGTAATTACAAAATCAGTAGTTTTTCGTCTCTATGATCTTATCCTTTATAGACAACGAGGCTTGCAGACAAACACAAGCTTTGATCTATATATTATACCATGAGAGCACAGGGTACTGTTTTTTTTTTAACAGCTGACCGTCTCTTTCTGGCTAATACTGAAAACCAGGTTGTAGTTCATCGTCACAAATTCAACGCAATTGAATTTAATCTTCAAGGAGGCAGAACTGAAATTTCAGTGGAATCGACAGCAACAGCTGAAACATACATAAACCAGAGTAACTTCTATGAATTTCAGTTGAATAATAACAAGATGATGTCACTGCCTCGGGCAAGGGAACCAAGAATCAGGAAATTAGCAATCTCTTTGACTGTGACTTAAGTCATACTTCCTCAAATTGAGTTGAAAAACAAGCTTCCTCCTATGAGAACACAACATAAAAACAAAAACAAAAACGGACCTTTGCAGAAAATTGCACAGAAAATAAAACAACCGCAGACACTGTTCATCGCAACAGCAGGGAGGAAATATTAAATATGACAATGACACCTGGATGCAATCCACTTTACAGATAAAGGGTTGGGGATTAACACTGTTAATCCATGTGGGTAGTTGCATTTTCCTATACTGTATGTTCAACGGTAACAACACGGACATGTAAATGCAGTTCATGGGAACAGAGAAGAGGATACTGATACAAACATATCTACAAATGCATCTGTACAAATATTTGACACTGTACAGTTGATGTTGAGGGGATAAAGTGATAGTGGCATTGTGGGTGATCGCAT
>OMLP01028868.1:0-14299 GCA_900302685.1 Spondyliosoma cantharus | reverse complement strand
CCCAAAAAAAAAAAAAAAAGTTTGTATGTTTGTGTAAAAGTTGTTCTTTTTAATCACGGAAGACTCTTTGGCACTCACAAGGAGATTAGAGGACCGGTTATTAGATAAAAGGAGTAGTTCAACATCTTGGGAAATATTTGCTTTCTTGCTGAGAGTTTAATGAGGAGTCTGATAACACTCGCGTATAACACTGGAGCCAGCAGCTAGTTAACTCCAAAAAAAGGAAAAGGGCAACCCAAAATAATTTCTATAGCTGACGTTGTCATGGAATCTGACACTGCGATATAAAGAGTGATTCATGACATTAAGGATGACCATATACCAATTAGGTAAGTAAGGTCCAAGGTCCATAAACACTGTCGAAACAAATGTTGTAGTACTGTTTTTGTAAGCTTTTGGACAGAGCCAGGCTATGCTACGTCTTTATGCAAAGCTTAGCGACCAGCTGCTGGCACTAGCTATACATTAAAGAGACTGTCCACCCAAAAATCCAACTTTCATATTTTTCCTCCAACAGGTAGTGCTATGTGACCTCCTAGACTGTAGAGTTGCAGAGAAACTGTGCTAATAACACACTTTTTCTCACAAATAATTTCCATTCCTTTCCGTTCTTGCTTTGTCACAGATGATGGTGGTTATGCACCTTAAAGGGATATGACTTATATGAGGTACTTATCCCTCGTCAGTGTATTCACCTGCAGTAGATGACCGTCAGCTCACAAACTTCCATGATATGAAGAAATTCATTCAGTGTAGTTTTTCTTTTTGTAAATTTTTGGACAGCTAAATAGCTCTACAGCTAAGAGGAAACTTCTTTATTTTTTATTTTGAACTGTCCCTTTAAGCAAACAAAACAAAACAAAACAAAACAAAACAAAACAGTGCCATCAATCTTCTCATGCAACTCTCGACAAGAAAGTGAGTTAGCATATTTCCCAAAACGTCATACTATTCTTTTGATTTAAGCAGAAAAGCTACGTCTAATACTTGTTGTTGTTGTTGTTGTTGTTGAACCTTTAAAGCTCAGCTGACACAATATCAAATCCATGTGTGGGATAATGGTAAAAAATATAATAAAAACAGAGGCAAGAATGGAGTTCACGTGTATCTTCAGAAAACTCATACTATACTTACAGTAATTCATTACATAACATTTAGAACTTCTGTTAACAGATACAGTGACTGGGGAGAAAATAAAGCCACACGATGGCCACCAGGAAAAAAAGAACAACAAAACATTAACAAATAACACTGTTATTTGTAGTGACACTGATATGAAATCCATCCCGGCAGGATGGCTTTTTTGTTTGATTTTAATAACACACAGCGGACAGTAACCCTCACTTCACTTCATCAGTCGAACGTTTGATTTTTTCCATGTCAGAAGGTGCTTTTCTCATATTGCATTCACACTCTCCACACACCATCCAAATAATAAATACACTCACCTTTAGGAACCATAACTTCATTTTTAGATTTTTTTTTTTTTTTTCCACACATAACATTAATTTCATAAATAAAGAAATGTACAGTAATTGTCAACCATGTTTGCTTAAATTATCTAAAACGACAGAGCACAAAGTGGATTGTGCATAAAACAGAGCCTTGTCAGTTCATGTCGGATGTGAGAGGACGGTGAGGTGAAGTATAAGCTGACAGGATATCGTGACAGTCTCCAACACTAGTGCACCACTGTGCACTCTTTCCTGTTTGAAGTACACTTCCTGAATATTTTAATACTCTTTTATGGCATTCCTTCCCTTTACTTATGCAGGCAGCATTTTTTAAACACGACAGACACTCGAAAAGAGACGTCACAGATCTCTTTTTTGCTACGATTTCGCCGTTTCTGATATGTTGAGGATGTAACAGGACGCACCCGGACCGCTCGGAATATGACAAAAAAAGAGCAGAACAATGTGATTTGACAATGGTGTGTGTTGGTCCTGCAGAAAATGATGTTTGATCACATGATAACCATCCATATGTAGGGTACAAAAAAAAACTCTTCTCCATCTTCATCTCTGAGGGCAGAACATGCACCTTGTACCTTGAGATCTTCTCTACTTTCTCGATTCATTTTCGATTCAACATTTTTGATTCTTTCCAGGTGAAAAGCTTAAAAAACATGTCCACACCTTGACTGTTAAAGGTGCACAGGGGACAACTTTGTGCACTCTTTGTATCCGTTTGGCCTGTTTTGTAGAGAGACTCCACGTATGAGAAGGAATTTTAATCCAAGTGAATCAAATTGGCTCTGCTCAGTTCCTTTCCTCTGTTCTGCGTTTTGGGGGGGAAGGTGTCTCCACCTGGAGCAGGAGTCACATAACAAGGGGTAAGGTTCTCCACCGTCTTCTCTGGTTTGAAGGGGCCGAGGAGAAGGACGTCAAAATACAGGAGCATTTCTTCTTTCCTTTTCCAGCACGTTTCCTTGCTTCCCTCCTCTCTGTGCAAACACTTCCTGTTCTGTCTACAGTCCAATAGCCAGGACGCTACGACACGCAGCAGCAGGTCCGCGTCTTCGGCTGCTCTTCCTCCATTGGCTGTTTCAGTCTGAGGAGGGGCGGGTCGCCGCTGGCCGGCGTGTAGTAAACCGCACTTCCGTTGGAGGAGACCAGCGGCATGCGGGGGTCCTCGGAGTTGTTTTTGGCATCAGTGAAGGAGTCTGTGGAGCCGTTACCTAGGTGACCGTTGAACAAGGGGTGATTCAACAATTTGGCGGCAGCCCTCTGCTTCTTGAGCTCCGACAGAGTCTGAGCGCGCTCTCTCGGCCAGGCTTCCTCCTGGGCTGGCTGGGCGGTGACGACCCCGCCCTTATCAGAGGACGGCGTGTTGCCATTGGATGGCTGCTGTTGCGGCACGGATGTGGAGACGGTCGTGGAGATGAGGCCGTTCTGTTTGCCGTTGCCGTCTTTGAGGATGGTGGGCAGCTTGGGCTTGTCTGGCAGCTCCACAGCCACGACTGGCTTGACCTGCAGGACATCAATAAAGATGATTACTTTAATCAGGCTATAAGGTTTCTCTTTTGGATGATTAAATACATGGAGGCCTGACTCTGTACGGGGGGCGATCGCATAACTTTGATCTGGTGCCCAAGCTATCAAAGCTCTATTACAATTAGATGTGAAGCCAATTTTGAATTTCTTTTGCTACTGCATAGAAGGTTTCCCCTCAAAAATCATTGTTGAGGAGCTCCTTTCTATTTCAAATCACGACTTTACTCTTAAACCTTAGATAATATGTTGCAGTAGTGAATGAAAATGAAAGACAGCAGTATTTTCCAGGAGTGGAAAAACAACAGTATCTCTCTTCACTTCCATCTAAGTGACTTTGCGGCATTCTTATCTCTTGACTCTGCTGTCGGTGGTGGATTGTGTTTCTTTTTCTTTTTTTTTTCCGTTGTAGGTTTCTTCCTGTGTGACTGCTTTTGAGGAAATATCTCTATCTCATTAACTGTGATACACCTACACCAAAACCTGACATTTCCTGATGTGTGGGACAGATGATCACTATTCCTGATAATAAAAACGCCCTTCATGCTGTGCTCCAAATATCTCACGTCAGGTCGGTAAGTTAAAAAAAACACTCAATTCTCAGATGGTTCTGCGTAACTATGTACAGTTTTTTTTTACCTTCTTCTACAGAACATAATAAAGATGAATGATCTGAAGACTCACATGGACCACCTGGATGTTCTCCTGATCAGACTCTTTCTCTTTTTCCTCCTCCTCCTCCCTGCCTCCCCTCCACACGATGGCCTCTGTCTCGTACTCCTTGCGGCACAGGTTGTGTCTGTCCGACAGGCTCGCTCGCCGCACCACTTTTCTGTGGACGCAGCAATTTCGAGTGAGACAGTGCAAGCAGGAACGAAGAATGACAACAGATAGGAATACGGCATTTTCTAAACACGATTATGATTTATACATGACTTATTTCTACATTATACTGTCTGGAATTGCTTTCGTCATAAAGGGGAATTCTGGTATTTTTAGACCAACATTGGTGTGGACTTACAGGTTGAAAACCATTCATAATTGGTCTCGTAGATTGCTAGCAGACGCGACATGAGCTGCGATGGCTTCATCATAATCCCTGACCTTCAAAATAAGTAGAAACAGCAAGGGAACTGACGTGTAGACCAAAAATATATTCAACCGGACTAAACCAGAGTGATAGTTTGCGTTGTGGAAAGACAAACCGAGATGGCTGTCTTGAGTTTTTTTTTTTTAAATTCAGCTGATTCTGGTTGAACAAAAAGGATTTCACCCTTTAATCTTTCTAGAGATACTTTCTGTATGTTGTCAGACACTTACGTAGGATAACAATCTCAGCCTGAGTGTCAAAAACAAGCACCTTTACTGGACAAAACTTTGAAGCTGAAGGTTGCCCTTAAGGATTATGGTGCAGCAATTGCAGTCTGTGTCACGGCTGGATGGTTTAACGCGATCCACTGGATTAACTCCATTTTGCACATGTGAGTCATTAACGCGAACAAAATATGCAAACATAGGGCCCAGGTTTTAAAATACCAGAATTACCCTTTAAGTTTTAGATTTGAAGATAAAGGGAGGCTGAGCCGCTCACTTAAAAGCAGACTTTGGAGCATTTAGATTTAAAAGAAACAATTATAAAACAGTACAGAAAGCAGACTCAATCTCTGAAGACTGCAGCACTGCTCTATAGAAATAAATAAGCAAGAGCTTGGAGTACAGTGAGCCTACTCTGCTGATCTTTCCTGTCTCTTTGGGCCGACACTTGTAGGAGCGGCAGTGACACCAGCAGATGTCAGCACTTACCCACGACTGCCTGCACTGGACGTTCGCCGACACAGTGAGGTCTTGTGTTTGAGCTGTGACTTCATGATAATGTCGTGTTTGTGTTTCAGGTCCAGCAGGATGGCTCTGAACTCCTCGTCCTCACACAGATCTGAAAAAAAATGAGAAGCGTGAAGGAGGAAAGACGTCAGCTCCTTTTAAAAATGAACCTGCTGCTCTCTTACAAATAAAACAACAAAACCAGGATAATTAAATTAATTTGTTGAGATAATTATTATCCTCAGTGATGCCACTCGTCTCTCATACTGACATACTTAAATTGTAACAAGACTACCAAAATGTAAAAGCCGATGGAAATAAAAGGTTTAAATTTGCTTTGACAAGCTTGCAATCAGCATTTAACTGCAATGAACCCACGTAACGTAAAACTATCGACTGAACAGGCTTGAAATGAGACCGTGCTGAGATAGGACATTAGTTCTCTTCACCTCCCACCAGGTGTATTGATAAGAGAGTGTTGGGGTGTAAATATACCGATGGGGGTCTCCTCTAAGAAGGTCTTGGCATTGAGACTGGCTCCATGAGACACCAACAGCTCCGCCACATGCATCTGAAAACAACGACAACATCAGCGGTAAATGACATTAACGGCTTTAAAAAAAAACAACCTTTGCGCATGTTGTCTTATCTGTTTCCTGCTTCCTGTTATGTCTACCTTACCTGACCCCAGCACGCTGCAGCATGAAGAGGCTGCCATCCATCTGAATCTCTCAGGTCCATGCGAGCTCCCCCCTCCAGCAGCAGCTCTGCAGCCTGCACGTAGCCATTCGCAGCCGTGATGTGGAGCTGCAAGGGCAGAGGAAGAACAATGAATGGATTTCTCCAGTGCACTGGATTTGCTGTAGATCATTCTCTGTGCATAAAATCCTGTGTGGATTTCACACTGAGGCCACCATTTAGATGCATGAGAATAGTGTGCTACCAACAGCCTAAAGTATGTATAAGACATCAGATAATCGCATTATGTTTTTGGGGATTCACTTGGTGTTTCATCAAACCAGGTCCAAAACAGTGTAGAAAGCCACCATTTCGAGCTGATGTGTTTCGGTCCTGCTGGAAAAGCTCAACTGCATTACCATTTAGAGATAAAGACTGATCCTGTCGGCCTGAGATGACCCACTCTGTTTGAGGGAACATTTATCAGGAGCTGAGAGTGAATCACTATCTAACTTTTTTTTCGGATCAAATCCATTCTGTCAGGATATTAACTCCACTCTTAACCTTTTAAACCTCTCTGAACCAGCGGTAGGCCAGTCTCGAATTATACAGCAGAAGTCACAGTTCTTTAAACTCTCGGGGAAAAGTTTCCAAAGATACCAACAGTGAAATGTCCGTTCCTTGTTCCCACAGATGACATCGTCAGATTATTTACAGAACCCCCAAACAAATTCAATTTCCTCTCAAAAAAAGACAGAAAACTCTAAAAACGCTAAATATTCAGTGATGCCAGTGATGACTTGGCATTTTCGCTTGAAGAAATTCTTTAAGTGAATAATCAATTATTGATGCTGGTGGGACTAATTGGATAATTAATAAAGAGCTGCAGGACGCTGATACAAAATATGATCTCATCAGAGAGCAGAAAACTATTTGAATAACCTCAAAAGGTGCTTCGTGGAGAAACAGGAGGAAATGGAACAAGCTCAGCTATAAGAGTGAGTCTCCTGGATGCTGTGACTCATCTGAGGTGTAGAGATCTTCATGTACATTATGTGAGGTGGTTAATCATACGGATAGCAATAATGAGGAGCCTACTGGTCGCCCCAAGAGTTCAAACAAGACATGGCAGAGCCTCATTTTGTTGTCATGCATCCTGGAATAACCTCCCTGATCATATGACACAAACCCTGGCTGACTACTTTTAAATCAAAGCTAAAAGTTTTGCAGCGCCTACTCTGACCTTAAAACTACAGCTGTCTTTGTTTAGCTTTTTAAATTGCTTTTGTTTTATTTAATGTTTTGAATCATTTAATTTGCTCAAATAGATTTTTTTTTTTTTATTATTAGATTTTTTCATAGGAGTACTTTCTGTAAACTTTTGTCTTTTACTATCCATCGATTTAAACTGCATTTCTTGCGTTTACTTCTGCTTGTTTGAGGAGTGAATCTTTTAATTTTTGCTGTATTCTCATCCACTAAAGCACAGTGAATTGCTCTGATGTATGAAATGTGTCATGTAAATACAACTGGAAAAAGCCTTGCCTAGGGTTGTCCCATGTTTTTGCCACAGACATGGGACCGGTATTACCAGGGGACCTCTTGCAATTTGTAATACTTGTGGAGGACGTCTGTGATCTTAATCCTGTGTGAATTACCTACCATCGAGCGCAGAGGTAATGTGATAATATTAGATTGGAGATCGTATTTCTTTTTAAAACATCTGTTTTCCGTCAGACGAATTAATAATTGAGGAGTCTGAGCGTGGCTCATGCCGGCAAATCACTGAATCTGTCTGAGAAACACACACACTTGTCTAATGCCAGCCTTAATTCCATCTGCATCGGGAATGAAGCCCCGAACGATTTCTCAGTCTGAGGTTCTTTCATTGCCTCATCGATAAGCTTTCACCCCACTCAAACATAACCAAACAGGCTCATTACAAGAAGACTGTGAGGACTGGATTTCGAGCAACTGGTTACACAAGAGCTTAGACATGCTGGAGTGTTACTGAAGAAGAGAGAGGGAACAGCTCGCAACATAAGATCCAACATTATTGATCCTCATGCGGAAATTAGGATGTGCTGTAACTGGCAGAGGAACATCACAGCCCCGTGCACTGCAGGCGGCTCAGACACCAACAGTCGGTACCATTATATTGTACCGACTGAGTGAGGCGCTAACACGCGAGGATGGATGCGAGACGCCACGAGAAAACCGAGATTTGAAAGGAAACAGAGTAGTTCACGTAGATAAAAAGAAGTGACGAGTTAAAAGTAATCACAGGCAGCGTTTTCTTTATTTAACAAACTGCATCAGTTTTACGGGAAATGTGTTTTTCAAAAGCAGGAGAGGCGGTGCTGAACGTAAACAGAGAAAAATCACTTGAATGTGTCAAGATCTCTTTTAAAAGAAGCCTTTTTTATTCTGCGGCACTTAGTGAATGCAAACAACCCACAGTGAATGTGTTCAGCACAGCATGCGCAGAAAATTGGAGAGTGGAATTTGAATGCTGAATTCAGGCTCCTGTTATGTCGATTGCTCACTGATCTTCAAATATGGCAAATATTAAAGTCGCTGTTTATCTTAACTGCTACAACAAGACAACATTTTTAAAGCACATCAGGAATGTTGAGGTCTATCGGTTACTGGATTGCTTGTGCCTGTCTCTCCTTTTATCGCCTTTCAGCCGCTGCGGAGGACGAATTAGACCCACTGCTGCAGGGAAACGTCTTGTAGGTGTTCTGCTAATGGACGATATGCTGCTTTTGTTACCGAAACACTAAAAACAAACTCAGGTGTCTGTATTATTTAGGCAAACAGCATCTTGACAAATTAATAGTCTCCTCAAAGACTTAATTCAAAGCTTCTAAACAGGTGTTAAGTTCCCTGAATCCTTCTGTGGCTCCGGAGAGAGCTGCAGGAAATCTGACAAACTGCCTCAAACCATGTCACCTGGGTCAAGAGGTGACGGTAAGGGGCCAGTACACTCAGTCAGAACTAGATGCTGGTGTTGTCAGTGGTGCATTGAGCTCAATGTTAATGTCAGCGTGCTAACATGATGTGTTCAGCAGGTCATGTTTCCCCTGTTAGTTGCGTTTTAAGAGGAGACGAACCACTTCAAGCATTTAAAAAGACAAATCCACCAGAGATGACGGCTGCATGACACAAGTCCCGCCTCTCATCCCCAAAAAGCCAATCGTGTACTTTATCACAGCTGAACCTGGAAACATATCCGCCAATCCGCCAATTTTTGGGCAAAGTCACTGAACATTTTAAGTATTTTTTTATATGATTTTTGCTGTTTCTATGTTCCATTGAACATTGAAAGTGTAGTTAAGGCTTTCTCCACATTCATTTAGATAGAGATGTGGTCTTGTTAGCCTGACATAAGTGCCCGGGGGGGTTTCCAAGATGGCTGCCGGGTGGCCAGACTCGCCTAAAACATGGATCTAACAACTTGTTTCTAATTTGAATAGGGCTTAAATAATTTCATCGTGTGGCTGTCTAGACTTGTCAAATGTTATTGATCTGCACAGATGGTATGTCATTTCGTGGGGGTTGTGACGCTCAAAAAATATATATGTATATGTATATGTATATGTATATGTGTGTAGCCACTGTTTTAGAGACACTTCTTTCACAATGTAAGCTTAGTTTTGCAGACATAAACGTAATGCCAATGCAAACATTTATGTAAGTTGTTGACACATTTCACTCAAAAGCAGAAATGTTATCCTCAGGGGTTGGCTAGAGGAAAAGTCAGCAGATCATCAAAGTCATTGACATTTTCCATCTTGACCAAAGCGGTGGTACATCTGACCGTCACCGTCCCTACAGCCACGCTGCTAGCATCACAAATGGAAAAAAAAACACAAGCTTGCTATCGTCTGCAGAGTGATCTGCCTGTGTTTCCACAGAGCGTTTCAGTTTCCTCTCACAATATCACTGGCAGCCTGTCTGGGGTGTAACCTGCCTCTTGTCCAAAGCACGCTGGGATAAGCTCTCTCTCTGTCTTATCCAGTTTTTGGCCAACAGTCAAAAGACGTGCCCTTTAGATGAACTGGAAAAACTGCCAGTAGGAGTGAGGGTGAGGGTGTTTGTGTCTGTCTATGTGAGTTAGCCCTGCGGGGGAGTGTTCAGGATCTCCCCAGTGACTGAGCAGGATAAGTGTATTAAGAGGACGGATAAATGAATTGACTTGACTACAAATAATCACTCAAACCACGGTCGCTTCTGAAATGGTTTCCATTTTTTGTGTTTTTTCTCTGTTTTTTAAAGCATTATGTAAACTTTAAAACACTTTGTTTCTATATACTTTCTTACCTAAAAAAGAATTTCCCTTGCGGGATTAGAATAGTATAAAAAAACAATAATAATAATTCTGCTTAAGTATGAATCATATTATCCTGGATTACAGCCTTAGTTTTGTTATTTTGTTTTTTACAACGTTTTTGATGAGAATTGATCATTTGGTACCCACTCTGTTTATCTAAAGTGAGATGAACATCCTGTAGGTTGCAACTCCTTACCTCGCTCCCTTTTGAAGAGATTATCATTTGTTTGCACCGAGACGCCTTTATAGATCGTTGAATAAACTGTTCCGCTTCTCGGTGGGTTTGGGGGTTTGGGGCTTGCAATCATAAGAGATGAAAATTGTTGTTTGTGCACATCCAGACAAGGACACAAAATGCATTTCAGTGGAAAACAAAAGATTAACCTTACGTAACTTCCTACCAGTTCCAGGTCTCTTCCTGTCTTCTTTGCCAGACATTTTAATAAGGCATGCTCTAGTTTGCTTCATCATGCTCGAATGAAGATTAACAGGACGCATGAAGCAGGAGGGGACAAGCAGCTCAATCAGACAATCTGTTGTAAGACTTTAAGGCTTAACAGGGTTATTTTGGGCTACTACCATGTAATGTCCCCTAGCTATTTTCATCCAGTGATCTGTCACTGTGCCTCCTCGCCATAGCTAAATCCCGGATACATAATAAAGACATCATTAAGTCATCTGACATCGCACGCGCTCAGGAAAATTATTCACTCTCAATTTGTTTCTGCTTTTTAATACCTCAGCGGACTGAACTTCTAAACAAAATGAATTCAGTGACCACTCTATTAGGTAATACTGAAACAAATGACTAATCTCTAATGCATCTGACGCTACGTGCAGGGTTTTTGAGTCTTAGTTGTGCCCTAAAAGGTGCACAACAGCAAGGACACTTGAGTATTGAGTGGAAGTAAAGCAATTTATGAGTCATGATCCTTCTGGGAACAGAATCCAGAGGCTAACAAGGGACAGTTCAAGACTGTACAGAGACACTCATACGTGAAACAAATCATGCAAAAAGCCCCTCAAGCGGTCTCTTTGGTGCACAGGTCCAGCAAAACGATGATATTAGCAAGCTTTTATTTCTATAGCACCTTTCAAAACCAGAGCTAAAATACAATGCCATGTGATATAGGTGCAAAGCAAATCAGAGAGAAATAAAAGAAAAGAAAAATGCAACAAAATCAGGGAATTCGAGTCGAATCGAGTGTACGGCTTTGTGGAGCTGAATGATCTCAGTGGTGAGATAAACACACAGTACGATCAAAGAGGAAAACATGAGTCAGTCACACTGTCAGCACAACAGCTGAAAAGATGGGATTTTTAATAGATTTCGGGCTATTTCCAGGCCACTACATGTCTCCTTTCTGTCTCGTGGAAAGAAAACCTTCAGAATACACGTTGAGAGGTATTTTAGTGTAAGTGTAAGTGCAAGTTTTGTTCTGAAAAAGTTTGTATGTTCAAACGTAACATTTCCGAAAACGTATAATGCAAAAGATTAACTGTCTTAATGGAAGTAGTAGCAGTAGCAGGTTCTTTGCTTCAACTCGTCATTCTGAAGTAAATACTGACTTCACAATAGAAACGATAGAAAATGACAACAAAAGCATGAATAGATTGGTCCCCTGTACACCTGCTCTTTTCGGTCTGGATTTTCCCCCAAAAAATTAAGGTTGGATTATGAAACTAAGGATTCTGCCATTGTGCAGCCAAAATGAAGAGGCAATGTTCCACCCAGTCGCTATCTCCAGTTAATGTTAGAAACACTGCTAGAAGAAAAAGAGCCCCACTGATGGCGGAGGCAAAGAAGAGGAAGAGGTATAGTGATGGAAACCGAGGTAAAACAAGGGTGAACGGACGGCATTCACTCGATGGAGGGGGCCGATGTTGTGTCAAAGTCTGTTCCCCCAGTTGATATGCGTGTCCCCTACGACCGAACATGAGACCAAAAGACCAAAAACAACATTCCTTCTAGCAACACCTTCCTACTTATAATAAGGCCGGGTGTTGGACTTTCTTAGCACTGAGATCAGAGTTTCTCGGTCAAATTGTGATTCTTGCTTGTTTTTTTTTTGTTTGTTCTCTGGAAAGAATGAAAACGTGCAAATGCCAGGCTGTGGCTATTTCCTGGAAGCATCACATACCAGTACAGACACCGTGCACTCTAAACCGTGAACCAATTGTTTATTATTTTTTACATTTTTTTGCCATCATTGCGAACAGTGTTATGGTTCCATGTCACAGTAAAGTGTGACACAGGAACATGCCAGTGTCAAACTTTAGTCAATGTCAAGCTGTATGGATGTGTCTGTTTTACTGCCTTTACCGATTGCAAACCTACAGAATCAACCTATCAAGAATTTGTTTTATCTAAATGTTTGTTGTACCACAGGAATCCTCTAAATCTTTGAAAGCTTTATTTGTTAGACCATGAATTATTATCTTTCAAGTTTCAAGTTCAGTCATCTCTCATTAATCTTGTTTTTAAGGCTAAGCTTCAAGCTTGTTTATTAGTTTCATGCTGGATTATGTTTCATTTCGGAAAGCCGAGACCGTCTCACTCACCAGCCAGAATCAGAAAAGGCTTTATTGGCCGAGTACATGTCTGTGTGCGTGTGTAGAGTTTTGACTCTGGTTTACATCACTCTTGGTGTACAACAAGAAAACGGACAAAGCCAGGAGCAATGAAAACAAAAACTGACAAAATAAGATCAAGAATGATAAAAAAAAATAAAGAATTGTGAACCATTCATCCTGTATGTTGTAAACAGTACAAGTGCTGAAAAGAAGCAATGGAGTTATAACAATTGTAAAAATTTGATGGAATACGTAAATTATGTGCATGTATACATGTCTGTATACATTATATACAGAACGCAGGACCTATATTGACAAAGTAATGAGACAACTGCTCGGAGTATTTGTGTCAGTTTATGCTTCCTCTGATGCTTTTAGCTTTTGTTATCTTCACTCACTTCTCGTAATTGTTTTTCCTGAAAGCCTACATATGAATCACATGTTGATTCTCGTTCGTCGCTTTTCCATTCACGACTGCACGTCTCCTCACTCCTCACAAACACATCACTTTCATGCATCTGCATTTATACATTTATGTGAAAATTACACCGCTGATGTGCCTTCAAGAAGATTATGATGAGTCTCTAAATGCCTGATTAGCTTTCAGCACTACAGCGTTGCAGAGCACATAATCATTAACAGGTGAATCTATAATAAAGACAGTCCTTTGAATATTTATGCACACATTTAATCTTTCCTCTCCCAGTGCAGACCTGTGGTGCTTTATGGTTTGATAAGCCTGCAGAAGGAAACACAACCATTACAGCTTAGACTCTTGACAGAATCTATTGGCTTGGAGGTAGTTAGGGTGTTGTTACTTAGCCCTGTTATCTCCTTCAGGCGTTCACGTCCCGTGTGTGCATGTGCATGTGTGTGTTAGTCGGCAGCTCATCTTGCACACTACTAGACCCATTAGACAAATATTCGGCACATTTATTACCTTCAGGACATCTTGTGGTTGCTGTATTAACAATTCCTTTGTTGCTAAATAAAAACATTAAAGGGTAACCCAACTATTTTACACATTTGAATGCGTTTACTCGGGTATTTCTACGGCATATGTCTAGAAAGAAGAGTAATCCTTTTGTAGCTTGAGAGGAAGCTGCAAGTAATCTGATAAATCTTCTCCAGTGATGTCACTCCATGTCAACTGTTTTTTATTCCACGCATTCTTCTTGCTTTTCAAAACACGGCGTCTACATTACCCACAATGCAACTTAGACACCGAGTGACATCACTGGAGGCAATTTCAGAATCAAAATGAGAATCAGAATACTTTATTAATTCTGATTCTGATTGTGAAATTGCCTCCAGTGATGTCACACAGTAGCCGTTTTTACACAGAGAAGGCGGCACATTTGCTCCAATGTAAGGCCGGCAAATCGCTGCCTTCACTTTGTAAACACAAGGCGTAATATTCCTCCTTTTCCAAAAGCCGCCACTTGGCCGCCTCTGGGGTAGGCGTAAACATGTGACGTGACGTGAAGCACGCAATTGGGCAGTGAACAGTAACAACGAGTTTGTCTTCAAAATAAGAGCTTTACATAGCACCCCATTGGAGTTTAGAACTGGGTTCTTAGCGGGGGGCTTTTAATTTGAAAGTAGTGACCGTTCGTAGTTTTCCGGCCGCTTTCACAGTTATCTAACAGCTAGCTGACTCAACCAAACTGCTCCGCTGGCTGTCAGATCCAGGAGACGCTAGCATATCCTGGATCTCAGCGGCTTTCCAGTTGCTCATGTTGACGTCCGCGGATGAAGTGATGGACTGACTGCTGTGATCAGCTGTTTCCTGGTTTTAAAACTCCCCGGCTGTGGGTCGCACAGCAGTGCACGTCATCGACACCTCCACCCATCTCACACATAGAGGCCGGCACATCGATGTCTCAGATTTAGAAAG
>OMLP01028867.1:0-17284 GCA_900302685.1 Spondyliosoma cantharus | reverse complement strand
TCGTTAAGCTGTTTGGAGCATCTTCGCGCACCTGCAGCTGAAGGGGTGGACTGAACCATTATGTATTGTGAGGGGTGAGAGGGGCCACAGACAGTCTCCACTATCTTTTTCATACAGAGTAAAGTCTCTCATCCGATTTATTCTGCCAATTTTAAGTTAGTTATGACACTAATTACTTGGAAATAAAAAATAAATAAATAAATAAATACAACATTTGTATTTCAGGCCCCCTCCCCCATTGGGGTCCAGGTAATCAGTCCTACTTTTCCCCCCAGTTCGACGCCCCTGAACAAAACACAAATAATTGTTAGCCAGATATTGTTCAGTGAATCAGTTCATCATGTACACTGAAAAAAATATTGTTTGCTTATAAATACATAAACCTGGTTGTTCTATGTTTAAAACATTGGTTTTATTAGTGCTATTAAATACATCACATGATTACTTTTTTCAATTTTTTTCAGCCAAGAATCTGTGGCAAGATGGTGGGCAGCTGGCATCAACAAGAAGAGGCCAAACATTCATCCATATGGTCCAAGGAACCCTAAAACACACGCTGAAACTCTCCCTGACTCTCCATCCCCATCTTCAAACGATAGTGACTGGCCTTGTTGGACACGTTGCTTTTGTTTTTACCTGGCAGGGGGCAGGCAACGCTACCCTAACATTACTGTGATGCATGTCACAAGAGTCTCACGCTGACCTATGAACTTTTACGAGAGTTTGAATACGCTGTGAGGGGCTAGCAGCACAGAAGCTTGACTCAACTGATTCATAACTTTAAAATCGGGTTTGCAGTACATCCATACAGAGGTCCGCGTATCGGTGTAGTCGTATCTTTAACTTTAAAACCGATTGGCGATTTTAAATTGGTTAATTGTTACACCCCTAATATATTTAGTTATTTGCAAAAGTTACCTTGTATGGGTGTGGTCCCCTCTAACACCCACTGCACGTCCCCCTGCATAAATAGGCAACTACTCATACATATTTCACTAGTACCTCATTCATACAACAAAATGACACACAAATGACACACAAATCACAGGCTCTAACTATTATATGTCTCTTTCATCTTCAGGTTTGACTCAAGGTGTGGCTTGAAGGCAGGACCACAGTTTGCCTTTTGATGGAGTCAGCGAGGTTTACTACAGAACCTCCCTTACAACTGACATGGCCACACACAGGTGAATCTGTAGAGCTAGAATAACTAACAGGAAGGAAGGGGTGTTGCCACTGACTGAGAGCAGGTGGTTTCTGTACCACGTAGTCCGAGGGAACCACCTCATAGTTCTGAGAACATGACACTTCTAAGAAAGAGTTGAGCTTGTATTTCAGATATTTGTTAGTGGAGATAAGATATTAGCACACATTTGTAAATTCTGGGAAGAAGGACATGACAATGACTTTTCATGTTTTTTTGTTTTATTTTACTGAATTGAATTCATCAGTGTTCAACCATGCCTTTAACAACAGACAATTAATCAGATAAAACAATATTGCTTTACAGTATGTACTTAAAATCAGTATGTGGAATTAGGATTTCATCCTAGAGGTATTATTAATTGCAGACAAATGAAAATAATAAAGATAGTAAAAAAGCAAAGATAGAAAAGCAGATAATCATTTACTATTTATATGTAAATAAGATAAATAAAATGACACTTTATGATAAGAAGGCTTTGACTTGAGTAAGCAAACTATATTGAATTGTATACATGCACTATGCAAATCGTTACTTGAATAGGATCCAAATATGAGACATTTTTAATTAAATTCTTAATTCTTATTATAGTTTTTTAAGAGTGATACAAGAGAAAAAAGTAATAGTTATATATGTATCTGTGTGTTCAAGCTGTTAATTGTGAGATGTTAAATGTAATTAATGCTGACAAACACGTCATAATGGATCTTAATTTACATTAGCTTGTGATTTTAGCTGGATTTTTTTTAGTCGTGGTTGTTTTCCATTTGTCCACATATCAGAAGTGTGCGCTCCTCCTCCTCTGCTCCATGACCCATCTAGCAGGATTCATGTCCAGCTTCACCATGTTGAGCACCCAGGGGTCCTGCTGTGCACCCCTGATGAACTCTTCCAAGTTAATATGACCTGTGGGTCAACAAAGTCCAAGAAAGATTAATGTTCTCTGCTGATAAAAAAACCCCAAAACAATAATACTTTCTGGCCATTTTTGCTCCGCAAGCGGTTTCACTGCATTGTAAAAATAACATGTGGCTGAATACTTACCATCTCCATCGCTATCTACGGCCTGAAATATTCGATCCACAACCTCATCTACTGTAAGTTGTGAATCAAAGTCTTCCTTCTTTGCGCTTCTCTTTAGCCGATAGATGCTCTAGATGGAAAAAAGAAAAAAAAAATATCATGGAAAATATTGTCATATTAACCAACGTCACCCAGTAATAGATCAAGACTAACATTATGCAGCACTTTAGCTTTACATCGATTGATGCCAGAATATACTTGACCATCTTGAGCACTTTTTGAAAGCTAATACAGTATATTATCACATCTATTTAAAAAAAAGAAAAAATAATTTTGTTTTATTTAACTGGTTCAATAGTATGATTTTAAAGATTTCAAACAACGCACTTGCAGTCTTACAGAGAAAAGATACAGAATCCTATTCATTCATGTTAAAAGTATTGGGAAGATTAAGGTAGGTCCTTCTTTCCTTATGTAGATATTTCAATGGGCTGCTTTTATGTAATGGAAAGAAAAATAAATATATATACATGGTCAAATGAGGATTTGGAATCCAGGACAGAAACAGTGGTCACAGGTAACAGCATTACCTCCAAAAGAATATGGCTGAGAATAACGGCTACAATATATATGGTTGCCTTGGTTTCACTTGCTGTCACTGTCAAACCAAAAGTACTTTAAGCATTAAGCAAGTCCACAGCCTCTTCTGCAGAGCCGAACAGTAGGACACTTATCCTAGATAAAGATGTTTAAACAATACTATAAATACCCTGGGCTGCTGTATTTTCCTGCTTAAGTTTGGAATTGAAACAAAATGTTTTTTTTCTGCAAGGATATCCTCTTTTACATCTTCAGCAGATTAGTTGCATCCAACACCCTCAAGACATTTTGTCGTAGACTTACATCAATTATTGACCGGAGTTCTTTTCTGTCCACAAAGCCATTGTTGTCTTTGTCATACACCTTGAATGACCAGCGCAGTTTATGCTCCAAGTCTCCCCGGAAAACAAGATTCAGCGCGGCCACAAACTCAAGGAAATCAATTGTATTGTCCTAAAAGGTAGGTTAAATGAGAACAACTGGGTCACATTTTCACATTTTGGTAATAAAACGCAATATGCCATGGCTGTAATAGCTTTTACTCTCTCACCCCATTTGTGTCAAAGGCTCGAAACATGTTCTCCGCATAATCAGACGCTTCACCTGTCGGCTCCACACCAAAGAAACGCTTGAACTCGTGCATAAAAAGTAGTCCACTTGGGCATTCCATGACAAACTTTTTATACATGTCCTGAAGCACTTTGACATCAATCTCTTGATTGTTCTCTGTTTGCTGTGCTTGCCCCATGGCTAGCTTGTCATTTAAAAGTCCATAGTTCTGTAGCCATGTAGTATGAGTACGTAATCCACGATGGAGCGGTCAGACTTGAAATGGGATCTCATACACTTAGTTGTTTTTTATAACCCCGTGGAATCCCAGAGCTCCAGTTTGCATATGACAGAAGTGATTAGTGTGGCCTCAGGATTACAACAGTATTATCTTGGTGGGGTTTCCTCTCTCTAAGTTAAGAAGATCTGCAACTAAAGGTGAGTCTGGGCCAAACTTGTGTAAGTGACAGGCCTCATTCCTCCGCGCCAATTATAGGTATCTGTATCCCAACAGTGTAGCATACAGTATAATGCCACTGCTGAAAACAAGACACTAGATCAGCAATGATTATGAAGGAAGTCATGGAAGGCAATATATATGTAAGACGACGCAAGGCCAGTTTGGGCAGAGTGTGAATCAAACTGAGACTTGGATGTAATAAATGTCAGCATAAATGTTCTTGAGTGCTACAATAGCATTCATCTTGAGTCATGCATGTCTTTCTTGAACGTATGAGTATACGTCCAAACTTGAAAAATATCTGGCTCTTTGAACGGTAATTTCTCTCAACCAGCTGGCTTCAAAATTGGAGAGTCTGTTGTTAAAAACTTACCAGGAAGCTTAGGTTGTCAGAGGTCTTCCTCTCAGAATGACTCCGCTTAAAATTTGCCTAATAAAAACTGGTTTTGCAGGTTAGAAATCCAAAAGAGTCAAAAAAGGCTAAGGCTCTGGAGAGCTGCTTCATTTCTGGGTGGGTTGTCTGTAAGAGCGAACAATTTCACATTGAACACATTGAACATTGAGTATTGTTCAAAAATGAGTGCAGCTTTAGAAGTTAGCCAGGCCATGTTCAAACATGTCATTGATATGAGCAGCATGGCTCTAGGGCAAAACTATGCAGGCCACATTTCGGGTTCAGATAGGATGGCGGACCAATACATTGCGATATGGAAAAACTTGAAAGCCACCAGTTCAAAACACGAGGAATGGAATTTGTTAAATGACAAAAAGAAATTGGCCAAGATGACAATTTGTATTTGTCTCTTAATCTTTAAGTAAAGGATCTTAGTATCTGATCCACTTAATTTACCTGCCAAATAGCTGATGCCCAAGTCTATAGCTGCCCTTAATCAGCTGTAGTGTTGTTTTTCAGTACAGAAAAAAAAGACGCTAAGAGACTTAGAAGCTCTAGGTCATGCTAATTTGGAATTGGTATCAATCTCTTTTAATTAGATTGCACTAACTCTGGTGATTGGGGAGTGAGTGATATCCCACTGAGAGTATGTACAGAGTGGATCCCTGTGGGGATTGAATCATGACACTATCATTTTATTGTGTTAAAACAATTCTCCAACAATTTTCATATGTGTTGTTTTAAACTCAGTGTAGTTACAAATGGTTGATATCAAGCAAAATCCTATGAGTTATTGGTTTTGCTCTACAGTTAACAGTGTTGACTTGCTGACTTCTTGCTGACAAACCATTGAGTCCTGCCAGTTAGAATAAAAATCAATGAAATAATCTCAGATCTAAAATTGTGTAAATTTGTGGGCACTTTATAAACAGTGTGATCCACAATTAAGTCTTTGTTAGTTGATACGAAGTGGTTAAGATTAACGCTCAACAGGAGGTCTGCTAGAATGATGTCTGTAACATATTTTGAACAAGCTGTGATTAAATGTACAGAACATGTCATGACAATGCACCGTATTTCTGGCTTTCTGTGCACATGTATTTGATGTTCACAATTTAAATTCTGGAATTCTGCTGTACTGTCCTTTGGCAACATATGCATACAGGATAGATTTGATGTTAGGTAGCCGTGGAAACTATTAGTGGATCATACTGTAGCAACATCCTAACTGTTCCTCCTTACTTTCATTGGTGCTGTAATCTTAAAATATTTGTTGATCTGATTATTTGGCAGTGTCGGGCTTGATCCATATTGCACTGACGATGGCAACGGGGTACATTTAAGGACCCCCATCTACCTAAGAGTGGCTCCTTTACACCAAAATACCCATGTAGAAATACAGTACCTCTTTTTAAAATATAATCCAAAAATGCAGCCTCAAGAATCCACCAACATGCATGCAAATACAGACAAGATGTAACGTATACTCGGGGTGAGCAAAAAGTCTTTGAGACCCATGTGGAACCCCCGATAAGCAAATGATCAAGATCAAAATCAAAATTTTGTACAAACACAAATCATATTTTTAAGACCATTATTTCATCTACCATTCTGTCTGTGATATTATAGTAAGATTACGTATATACCTATGTCAAAAATGCACTTTTTGGTGCTGTATTTACTTTGCAAGTCCTAAAAATGCAAGGAATCTGAGAAATAGTTACAATTTCACCGCTTCCTGATTGATTAGCAGCTGAAAGGACAACATATGTCCAGATGTTCACTGTCCACCATCTCACTGTTACTGTTACTGATCAATCAGGCAGCGGTGACATAACAACAATTTGTCAGGTTTACAACATGGAAAACTACAGAACTGCTTCTTCATAGCACTCGAACTTCCCGCCACATTACAGGAAAATGGCCACTGTCTGAATATCGATGGGTCTGCATGATTTGTGAGAACGCAAATATTTTGGAAACCAATCCAAGTCAGCATACACAAGCGTCCAATGCAAAAACACTCACAGTGGAATACAGTGAAGTTGCAACGCCTTGTGTCCGGCAGTCAACCTTGTGATATGTTAAATATTTGCACATTCATACACTCTGGAAATCTAAATAAGGGAGAAGGAGGATATTTTTTTCTTGAGCTATTTAAAGGGTTTTAATGTGGTTCTTACTCATCATACATATACTGATGTCATACAAAAATATATTTAGTGCAAACATTTCTCATATATGTCCTTAGAGTTATACAAAGATATATTTGTTGTGTATAGGATGGGGTGTTATTCATTAAAATTAAAATGAGATTTACTGGAAGAAATTTGGCAATTTCTCTACATATAATTTGTCGTTTTTGTCCATTCTCTGGTAATTGATATAATTTGTTACTCCTAATTTGATGCACATTACAGCCTGTCCGAAAACACAGCAAAGAGAACCTGTGGGAGGCCAACCTTTGAGATTAATCTAAAATTAGCAGCTGCATCATGGCCAACTCTAGAGGTTTTACTCTTACCTACTCGTGCAACTCTAAGAGGATTTAATGAATGGCACCAGGGTTTATTCTAAATGTGTCTTTATTTGATTGCCAAGAGAAATCAAGTAGAAAAAAAACAAGAACTCTTTTTTTGTCGCGAGCCTTGTTGATTGCAATGTGATATGGTATTATAATACACATTTCCACACCACTCTGTAGATTTCATTTTGTGGATCATTTCATTCAGTGTGTATTTATGGCATAAAGCACGGACTGATGTAGCAATGCCTTTTTCAGATTTGTAGAACACCACTAATTTACAATTCTAGAATACAAAGTATCTTCCATTCAAATTTAATCTAATTATTTGAGAAAGAAAAAAAATAAGAGAAGAAAAAAATCGGGTCACACTCATCAACAGTAATTACTGTAGGTCTGTGTTCGGGTCTGTGACTTGTTGGTGCTCTTCCTTCGTTATGTTTACCCTGACAGGGTCACAAAGCCTAACAAGATTAGGTTCTTGACAGAGGGATTCTCCTCTCAGGGGTCTGACCTCGCTTAGTAGCGTAGCTGGTCGTCATAGTGACGCAGCACGGTAGAGATGCTGGCCGTGAAGCTCTTGCTGGATGGATGATGATTTTCTCTGACCAATCAGCGGATGTATCGCCTTGGCTCGCTTGGAACCTCAGCGGAGGTGCTACAAAAAAAGTACCAGGTACTTTTCACAACTTTTCCCAGTGAAAAAAAAAAAAGGCGAGGCGAGGCCAGTCGAGCCGGTACCATGCAGTGCAAAAGACTGTGTTTTGTTCGCTGCCACAGAGGAGAAAAACATCCCTGTTTATGCGATGTTACTACAGTATTTTCCTGCATTCTTCATATCAGAGCTGTTCCAAAAATGTAAAACAGGTTACCAGCTGCGAGCCAGGCAGCATGAAACCAGAAGTCTCCCAGCTATGGTTCATATCCCTGTCTCTTGAAAGGTAGCAGTCTTATTAATGAGTGGGTCAGAAGATGCTTGCTAACCTTACAGCTCAGCCAAGGCGGACACGAGGATTGTCAGTTTTCCCTTGATTCTGCTTTCAGTCGGCCAACACTGATTAACCTGTACCTAACCGATCGATGATTTTAAATGCACAGTGTGTAATTTCTGCTGCTAGGGGCCTCCCTGTAGGCATAAGACATTTGCAGAGTGATCTGTGCTGCTGCTCAGCTGCTGGCCAAGAACTAAGCCTGACCTGAGGAGTAAAACAGTCGCATCAGTATCTGCTGTGATCCGAAGCTGTTTACTGACAGGAGGAGAGTTCAGAGATAATTTTTTTTCATTTCTCGGATTCAAAAAAGTCAATAACTGTTGCCCATTGACATCCATAGTGGAGACCAATGATGTTTACATCCCGAGCACGTGTCTCTCATTCATTAGTAGATTTGCAGTTCATTCTGCGCGCAGATTAGGGGTGGGGCGGGTTGTATATCGATAGCGGTGATATTGACCTCGTATTACTTCGGATAGAAATTAGAAATTTTGTGGTATTGACACATGGATAAAAATCCCTATGGGTTAAAGGAAAATAATATGTATTAATATTATTTTCGGTCACTTTGGTTCTACTGGATTTCATTGTTCAGTGGATTTCAGTTTCTATTGCTTTTGTCCTTCCTATTCACACCCGACGGGGGCAATACTATGCATAAACACCAATAATTACTGAGCTCAGTGTTAAAACATGTAATTTGATTTACACCTCTATAACAGCGTCAACAGAATGTGAATGTTATACGCACCACATTGCAGAGCAGTTGTATTAGACTGTACAGGTACAGCTCCCACTGAGTGTCCCACTGAGTGTCACAGTAATGTGATTAATCCTTCTCTATCAACCAGTTCAAGGGATTACAATTTGCCTTCACAGTCAGAGTGCAAGTCCTTTTGATTTGATCTGTTTTGTTCATTATTTCTGACATCATCAGTGCCTCTCATTAAAGCTCTGTGCTTGAAAATATGACATAAAGACATAGAGATGAACCTCAGACGATGTCCACTAGATGGCGACATCAGTTAAGTGTTTGAACTTTGTGCTGCAAGCTGTGGTTACACAGTGTGATTTTGTATTATACATGTTATGGGGGAATTATTGTAATCCAGACATGAATGCATCACAATTATTAGTCGCCAAATATATTAATTTCTATTACATGATCAGTGTTGCTCCGATTATATACTCACCAGCATCAGGTACATATAATAAAGTATATATATTTTGCTTTCACACAAAATTCAATTTAAATTACTTCTCATGGATTGTGTTACTCTACTCCAAGATGAATTTATCAACATGCTCTTTGCAACACATTGCTGTCGTGCTGGAGCAGAGAAAGTGGACCCAAAAGTAGCGGATGGCAGGCAGAAGGAAAAATGGACAAAGTTTTGTTCAGCATGAGGGCAGCACAAGAACAGGCAAACACCACAGCAGGATCAGGGAAAGTCAACGGGATGAGGGGAGCAGAACAGACGAGCTGACAGAGAGTAAGGAGTGATAACCAGCTGAACACAGTTGAGCAGGGAAAATGGCGGGAAAACAGACAAAGAGAGGATGAAAACACATGGACTAAATACACGGGAGGCCGATCAGGGATAGGTGAAACTAATCAGGAGGGAGAGAAAACAAGACAAAGGGCAGGAAGTAACACAACATGACACAACATGACAAACATGAAATAATAACTGCACTAAACATTGGATATTGTCATAAACCTATAGCAGCACTATTACCCATGATGTATATATACATACAGACCACAACCCCATGATCCCTGTGGCATCAGTTCCGAAGCTCCTTTTTTTTCACATTTTAAATCTACAATGTACAATGTATATACTTACTCTATTGGAAATATTTAAAACCACTAAAACAAAGAAGTAACCTCAACGTCCAATAACTACGATTCTTTTCCACATCTCATGGCCTTGCTTGGCAGCGGAACACTGCCCGGTTGCCATCTGACATTAGAACTTCATTCATGTAATGAAACGGGAATATTTGATAGATGTTGAATATGTATTTAATATATACTTTTCTTGTACTGGTACTACATGTTAATAAGTAACTATTATAAATTCAATATAAAGGACCAAAGTCAAAAAGCTGAAACTATACCCATGTATATGCAGACTCATTTGACGTCACATATCTAAATCACTGTGCTGGCCAATAGTTTCATGCTATTTCATGTTGTCTTCGGTTGATTGTCTGCTGGGTGATGACAAAACATCACATCAACAACAGCACCAAAGGTCCATTAATCATATCTTTTTCCCGTATTACTCATTTCTCAAAAGAGTTGTCTGTACTTGCTAGTTCTTCCTCCATCTGTTACCATCTGTCAATAAAGGAGGATGCTCTTTTGTTTTTTTTTCCTTCAAAGGAGGAAAAGATTACAAATCATGGGCTGTATTTATTTATTTTGTAATAGTAAGCCTGTGATGTCCAACCAAGATATTCTTATTATTATTATTCCTATTCTTCTTATTTTTCTCATTCTTCTTCTTATTCTCATTATTATTATTATTATCATTATCATTATTAATTCCAAGTATATTTTGAATAAACACATAAGTACACACAGTAATGTGAGTCGAACCTGTTCTTCTCTTGAGTAACAGACCTGTGTAAAAAAAAAGAAAATGATTAGAGGTTGCTGATGTGAAGGGATGCGCTCATAAAATGTCTGTTATTTGGGAAAATATCCTTCTCGGCAGGCATGCTGTATAGTTGTCAGGAAATCTATTTTAGACACCTTTTATTCACCTCTGAACTTGAGCATCTGATTCTTATTTTTGTTTAAGTAAAGATCATGCCCCCTGTGAGGAGTGAATAACATTTTATTTATTTATTAAGGCTACTTTATTTATTTATTTTTTTCATTTCAAGGAAAGGGATCTTGGAGAGTGGTCAGGGTCACTGCTTCTTCGGGAGGTTTAGTTGTACATTTTAAGAGGCTATTCATACTTTCCAAAGCTCATATCCCTCACAGTGTGAGAGGCAGCATTCACAGAATGCAATCATCTCTCTTCAGGTGTACTACGAAAGCCCTGTATTTCTTATATCAGTAAATAGCCATTGAGGCACTGTAGACATGCTTCCATATGACACATTCAGCAACACTCTCCGTCATCCTTTTACTATTTTTCACAGAACAAAATAGTGACAGTATCTCAAAGTAATTGACAAAAAACGCACCAGGTAAAATCTAAGTAGTTCAACAGTTCAAAGTTGAACTGGAATGAAGAACATGAGAAACAATACAATTATATATAAATGCATGGTTGGGTTTCCTTAATTGGACACAGGAGAGCCACTTGGAGACTACATTATAAAAAAGAGTGCTTCCACAAGACGCAATTGAAAGTCGGGAGGTGATTGCCCACGATGACCAATACTGCCCCACAAAGGCAGACAGCAGCAATTACAGAGAAAAGTTCAGAGGGGTTTGAGATGTTGAAGGCTGCTAAAGTGTGTAACAGTATATGTTGTATATATTATATGTTGTATATATAACAATTTATTTTATACAGTAAATAATAAAATCTAGATTTTAATGCTGGTTTTAGAATTGATATTGTCATTATCAGATAAAACGACCTTCACTAAAATGACTCGCTTGTTTTTGGCAGGGGCAGTTTATCTGATACTTATCTTTTATTATGATTTCACAACTGCTTTATTAAAAAAAGAAACATTTCCAAAAGTTTATAAAAATGATGCATTTCTTTGGCATGAAAAAAGTCAGAAAGTGAGATTCAGGTCTCCACATACAGAAGACCAGATATGTAGTTCCTGAATTTCGGCCTTGCAGAGCACAACAATCCCTCATTGTTAAAACATGTCCACCAGTCTCCCAGTTAAGTCCACTATAAGAGCTATGTAAAGTATTGGAGCTACTTAAACAGTAGCCTACATCTATAGGCTCAGTAGACTTGTAGGTGACGAATTGTGCTCACAACTCAGGTAATGTAAAGCCAGCTCACTGGTGACTTAAAATCCAGTGTTTAGGAGTATAGTATAACAATATTTCTTTCAGAATAAAATTCCCAAATTCAAAATGTGCGAAGAGCAGACAGAATACTTTTCTAGTCATAGATAAAATTATACTTCTGTATAAAACAAAACATTCAGACCTCTCTGGACATGTTTTGAAAAATTTTTTGGACCAACTATGAGCGAAAAAGCTCTGATAAATCCACTGTACACTGAACATTAGCCAGAAAACAGTTAAAAATAAATGATGTATTGTCAGTAGGCCAGAAAGCAGAGGTCAAATGTCACGTAGCATCCGGTCTGCTTGATGTGTGAATAGCACATGAGATGTGTAACTTTTTGGTCACAAAAACTTTGTCAATGCTCTTCTTTAACTTTGTTGAAGAGAGTTTTTATCCCCTTACACTAATCGTCCTTGAAATGGAAATCCTGAATTTACAGAGAACAGCCGTTTAAATGTCCCCTTTAAAATGAAAGGATGAGACTGTTGATTATTTTTAAGGTTTGGTTTCACAGAGATTAATGTTGATTTCTCAGCTACTGGCCAGTTTCATCAATCACTTTATGAAAAAAAAATATCAAGGTTGCTGCAGTGTGTCTTGGGACTTTATTTAACCCCTCTGGTATCTCATGATGAACAGTCGATGGAGGTCAATGGTCACCACTGCTTGTGATGAAGGAGAGGAATAACACAGATGATAGGACGACACATTGATTTCTAATTTCTCTCCGCACAGCGTTCTGTCAACATATGGTCCTATTGCGCCCTTATTCCTGATTCATTTTTCTTAGTGACACACGCACGCACGCGCGCGCACACACACACACACACACACACACACACACACACACACACACACACACACACACTGCAAACTTAAGTATCCCAAGGACATGGCAGATGGATTTTCTTGCTGGTTTTACAACAGAATTTCCTTTGCCCTTGGTATAACTAGTAATGATAATGACAAAGTGCTTCACATGAAACACATGTTAATATAAGCTTCACAGAATACATGAGAGTAAAACAAAATTAAGAACATTGGCTAGTTCTGTGCTACACAGAATACAATAAAGTGAAGAACAAAGGCCACCATAGTAAAAGACACTAGTGTAGAATTTACATATCAGCTATTATTATTCCTATAACAATATGTTTTAAGCAATGACTTAAAAATAGGGACTCTGTTTGTGAGCCTGATCTCCTCGGGCAAGGGAATTCCAGAGCCTGATGGTAAATGCCTGGTCACCCTTGGTCACCAACCTTGACCTAAGTACCTCTAGAAAGGGTAGGTTGGATCATCGTAGGTTGCGATTTAGAGCAAAGGGAATCAATATTCAGTAATGTAACTGGGGACCAGGCCGTGTTTGGCTATAGAAGTTATTCAAACAATCTTAAAATCATTCCTACATTGGTCAAGAAGTATGTCATATACCCAGACAAATGAAGAAACGTCTTCAAAAATCAATGTTAAAATGATGTAACATACTTAAAGTATAAGCAGTGCTGCCAACAGGGGCTCCAGGGCCATGATCATCAGAGGGAGTAAGACAATCAGCATCCCTGTACCAAACCAAACTGTGACTGTTTCATGACGTCAATCATGAGACAAGGAAGGTCCAGTCTGGTTCGTCAGTTGCTTCTACTCTCCATCATCATATGTCATAGTTTTAGTGTCATTTTGGGAATGATTATATATACGTATGTATATATGAAATGACTTTTTGCTTAACTTTACCCCTTTGACAGTGATCGATCATAATTGATCAACAGCAACTAGGTACAGCAGGCTTGTCATGCTTTGGATTTCTTGCATGGTGTGCGAGGAGCTCTAATGAGGGTGATACTCAGTAGGTTCCCAGAACAAGAACAGCAAAAACAATAAGAATAGATCACAAGGAAAAAGTTTCCTGGACATTCTTGCTTGACAGCCACGTCCATTTCGGGACAGTGTTTCATTTTCTATGAAAGGCCAGTGAGCAACATCGATGCCTTGTGAATAGTGAATGCAGTTATTTTGAGGCAGTGTTGTGTATTTTTAAGTGTCCGAGAGAGTGTTATTTTTTTTTTTGTGTCGTGGGGATAAGAGGAACGGTCTGGGTTGAGAGCTATAGAAAATTCTGAAACATTTATAGAGTGTGATCTCAGCAGCACTGCTGAGATAAAGCAGAAAAAAAACACCCAAAGGTACATGAAGGAGGGTACAAGAAGAAAAAAATCAAACCAAAGAGCACTAAAGCAAAAGCACCTGGTAGTTCTGAACAATATCCTAACATGCTGTTTTGCTCAAAGACAACATTTCAGTCACTCTCATTGAGTTGATTTGATTAAATCTCCTCAAATGCCTCCTAAGGAGATGGAATCATGTCTTTATCTGGTCACTCATAGTCATATACATTTCTTTCTATTGGCAGAAATCCTAGATTAGCACTAAACTTTAATGAGTCGTTTCTCAGCCCAAGGCCTGTGGGTTTGCCAAATTTCACTGAAATACAGTCAAATGGTTTGGAGATATTATGCTGACAGATGGAGACTAATTAAATGGGTAGAAACATAATCTCCTCGTCTGAGGTAAATCTTAGATCCGGAAATGTCAGATTGTGTTCAAACCCTCAAGATAATTCTCTGGGAGTTCAAAAGTTTACTCAGAAACAGCAACAAATCGATGTGGAAATGTTCTGAAGTTCTGAAGTATTGGAAAGTGAACAAGCCTGTGATTGTTTCCTGTATATCCTCTGTGTGTCTGTCAGTGTGTATGACAAAATGGTTTAATTTTTTTCTTCAAGAAAAGTGAAAGCCTTGGGGCTGTCATTTATATCCCATTTATACTTGCATAGTATGCACAGTCCAGTTTTATCTTTTTTTATCTTCCCTCGTCTACTGTTTTTGTTCATCACTGACAACATCGACACAGGTTTCAGTGGATATTCAATTTGATAGCAGTTCAGTTTTTGCCAAACTTTGAAAGGTTTTGAGTAAAACACCAAAGGCAAGTGCAAATTTATGGACGACAAAGGCAGCTTGATTGGCTCCAATTATGCTCAACTTATCCCTATGCTTAACTCTAAATGATGCTATTTCAATGTGGTGCTATCAGTAGCTGTTTTTACACTGGGCAATAAGCCGCCAATAGGCTGGCCTTTTGCCGGCCCGGTCGGCGGTTTGACACAGAAGGCGGCATATTGGCGGCCTGTTTTGGGCCGCCAATATGCCTCCTTGGAGGGTACACTTATTTCTGCCTCCACTGTTATGTAAACACGAGGCGTAAATGTGCCGGCCTCTGTGTGAGATGGGCGGAGGTGTCGATGATCTACACTGTTTTGCAGGCCACTGCAGGGGAGTTTTAAAACCAGGAAACAGCTGATCGCAACAGTCAGTCCATCACTTCATCCGTGGACATCAAGATGAGCAACTGGAAAGCCGCTGAGATCCAGGAGATGCTAGCGTCTCCTCGGTCTCTGTAGCTGACAGCTAGCGAAGCTGTTTGGTTGCGTCCGCTATCTGTGAAGCGGCCGGAAAACTACGAAAGGCCACTACTTTCAAATTAAAAGCCCCCCACTAAGAACCCAGTTCTAAACTCCAATGGGGTGCAATGTAAAGCTCTTATTTTGAAGACAAATTTGTTGTAAAAAAGGAGGAATATTACGTTTACGTATTACGTTTTTAGATAGAGAAGGCGGCAATTTGCCGACCTTACATTGGAGCAAATGTGCCACCTTCTCTATGTAAAATGGGCTAGTGATTATTATCCAAAAGATATGGTTGGAGCCTCCTTCAAGTAGACTTGGAATACCGTTATCATCTATTTTGGATGGCATATCAACAAAATGCATCAAGAAGTTTCCCCCTCCGGTCCAAGAGGAATCCAGCTCAACTCTAATGCTGAAATCAGCTGATGAATGTGGTATTTAAACATGGTGGAAATCGTGGTCTTTCAGGTTAGACGATTTGAAACAAGAGTATTTAAACTGATATTATGAAGTCAGTGTCAGGAGTTCAAAAACTGAACAGAACTGAGACTGAACCCACAATGCAGATCTGGTGCAGAAGAGGGGCTGGAGGAAGGAAACACAAAACAGGTAAGTCAAGGCAAAAAGCCAGTCCAAGCTGGGGGCAAAAATATTCTCTTGTGACAATCACAAATTCACAGGGCCGAGAGTGTTACCACAAAGGATGAAACAACGAACTGGCACTGAGTGGAGGGGGAGACCGGCTTTTAACTGCTGTAGGTGTGAAGAGCAGGGAACCAAGTAGATGAGCAGCAGGTGTGCAGAGGGGGGTGGATGCAGTAGGGACCAGAAGGCCCCGCCCAACCCTGGGGGAGAAAGGTAAAACATGGACACAGATAGCGTCTTTCCACCGCAAAGCACCGAGAGCCAGTTGGGAGCTGGAGCTGGAGCTGGTGCTGGAGCCAGAGTTTTCAAGGAACTTGCTTCGTTTTCCATAACAAAGAGCCAAATTGGAGCCACAGCGAGCCTCGGCGTTGCGTCATCAAAGCGCCACCGCGAGCCACGGCGTTTGCGTCATCAAATCACGCCGGAAATAAAACCGCCATCGGAGAGAGAGGAGAAACATAACAACAAAGATGGATGACCTCGTCGCAGCGAATGTGCTACTCGTCTTTTTACAAGCATTTTTAGTGTCACAGCGGGAAAAGGCATTGCTGCTCCAGTCACTTTTGACAATTCGACGTCGTCGTAGGGGACTGGAACAAAGAAGGCGTTTGAGGAGAAAGGTAAATATGTTATAAGTAACGTACTGCCGACATGATAGCCTTTGCGTTTGAGTATTTCACTTTGCTGGCCAGGCCAGGACATTATTAGTTTGACGAAAACAATTAGGCCAAGTAAATCTGATTTTTTGTCTTCAAGTTGTCTGTTGCAATACATTTACGGTGTGTCTCTTTGTTTTGATAGATACTCGTTCGGCCTCTGGTGTCTCGGCGTTCGCCCATTGTTTGGGCTCATCAACGATCAGGCTGCTGGTGGGACACGATTGTTCCCGATCTAAATGGACAACGGTTTGTGGACAACTTCAGAGTTTCGCGGGAGTCTTTTCGGTATATTTGCGACCAGGTGAGGGGCCCTATGACGAAAAAGGACACAAATTTCCGCCTGAGTGTCCCACTCCAAAAGCGTGTCGCTATCGCGCTTTGGAAATTGGCATCGGGGGTGGAGTACAGGACAATCAGCCACCTTTTCGGCGTGGGTCTATCAACTGTGTACAATTGTGTCCTGGATTTTTGTAATGCCACGATTGAGGTCTTGCTCCCAATACACATTAAGAAGCCCGATGCAAACAGACTGTCAGAAATGGCGTCATACTTTCTTAATCGCTGGAGAATCCCTCAGTGTGTGGGTGCCATCGATGGAAGTCACATTCCAATAATTGCACCTCATGACTACGCCAAGGACTACTACAACCGAAAGGGGTGGCATTCCATCGTGCTACAGGCGGTTGTGGATGGTAAGGGACAGATCTGGGATGCATGTGCTGGCTTTGCTGGCAGTGTGCATGACGCACGAGTTCTTA
>OMLP01028865.1:5434-15559 GCA_900302685.1 Spondyliosoma cantharus | reverse complement strand
ATATTTTTACTAAGGATAATGACAAAAATAATAGTAACGCACAGTGATCAGATTAAAGTTACTTATTCAAGTCACTGTGCGTTACTATTATTTTTGTCATTATCCTTAGTAAAAATATATATTTTCTTCTTTCTTCTTGCGTCTCGGGGAGTGATGTCACGTATGTCACGAGTCATGTTTTCAGCATGAGGACACTCACGTGTCACATCAAGCAGCGACACAAACACACCTCGGCCCGAGGTTCGGGTCGGGTCGGGCTCAGGCAGAGAATCTAAACTCTATGCTAGTGTGTGCCTTGACATATTATCAAGAGAGCCTTACCTGAGTAACCCTGCCTCTGTGAACGGAGCAGCTAGAGGTGCACGAGAGCTGCTGCAGCCTCTGAGCAAGCCTTACAGATACAGATGGCCATACAACTTTGTCAAAAAGAGCACAGTGATGAGTTCTAAACCCATCACCTGTAATAAAACAAAGTGCAGAATGATACACTTCAAAGTTGAGAGAGCAACATGCACGTAGATGACATCCGCATAATCTAGAATAGGTAAAAAAGTGGCCTGAACAAGTTGTTTTTTACATTTTATAGTAAAACAAGCTCTGTTACGATAAAATAATGATAATTTACTCTTTAGTTTTTTAGTTAGTTCAGATATATGAATTTCAAAAGACAGCTTATCATCTATCCAGATGCCCAGATATTTGTAATTGGAAACCCTTTCAATAGGAATCCCATTCAATGTAGATATACTACTGACTATAAGAGAAGAAGGTGACACTCTTGTGAATAACATGCATTTTGTCTTTTTTGGATTAAGTAAGAATTTGAGGTCAGTCAGAGCTTGCTCTATGATGTGAAAATCGGACTGTAGGTTTTTAAAAGCTAGATCAGTAGAGGGGGCAACTGAATAGACGATAGTGTCATTGGCATACTGATGAATTGTACTATCTGAATTCCAATACTAAAATCATTAATATATAGGGTAAATAAAATAGGGCCTACAATGGATCCTTGAGGAACCCCTTTTAATACACTTAAAAAGTTTGAATGATAACCATCAGCTAGCATGGCTTGAAATCTGTCTGATAGATTGTTTTTGAATTAGTTAAGTGATTTTGTGTGAAAACCAATGGTTTCGAGGTGCTTTCATAGTAATGAGTGGTCCACTTTGTCAAATGACTTAGAGATGCCAACAAAAATAGCAGCACAGACTAGTTTATTATCTAATGCATGGACAATATCATTGACAACTTTAGTTGTTGCTGTCATAGTGTTGTGTGCAGATCTGTAGCCAGACTGATGAAGATTTCAAATGTTAAAAGGAGATAAAACTTTTTCAATTGACTGTTAACAAGCTGCTCTAATATTTTAGCCAAACAAGGCCATTTAGAGATTGGGCGATTATTTAAGTCATCCACAGGACCACATTTGTGCAGTGGAGAAACAAGAGCAGTTCTCCACACAGTTGGAATAATTCCAGTTATTAAAGTTAAATTAAACATATGCATCAAAGCATCAGTTAATAACAGGAGCAGCTAGTAGTAAAAGATGTGGATCCAACTGATCAGCACGGGTAGACTTTTTAGGACCAATGCCATACAGGGCTTCAAATACTTTGTGTCCAGAGAAGGGCCTAAACGAGAAACTACAGGGGCTAGAGGTATAGGAGCATCACAAAGAGTCAGTAGCTGATAAACCAGAATTCTCAAAGATATTGCCTGCAGCAACAAAGTGTTTATTGAAGGCATCACACTGTTCTTGTTTGTCAGAAATGTTGGAAGAACCACTAGTTACTTGGTTTGGTAATATTGAAGCGTGACAATTAGATAAGGTTTTAACTTCCAAAATTGCGCTGGATTTCCACAACATTCGGATAGGGAAGACAGATAATAAGATGCTTGTGGCCTTTCGAATCATGGCAAGACACTGATTGCGCAGCTGATGAAAATCCTGCCAATCAGGTCTCAAGCCAGAGGTACGTGCTTTGCTCCAGGCAGTATCTCTGACCGTTAGTATCTTTGAGATCTCTGAGGTGAACCAAGGATTGCTTCTATTTTTTACTCTTAGTTTGACCAGTTAGGGGCATGCTTGTCGGCAACAGAATTAAAGGTTCTAATAACGTGATCAAGAGCAATATGAGAGTCAGGGATAGAAGCAGAGCATGAGATGTCACTGAGATATAAGTCATGAAAGAAGGCCTGATGGACAAAATGTTTAAAAATTTCTTTTAAAAATGATTCGAGCTTGAGATTTCTGTAGTCTAGTGTCCCTAATGCAGGCAATGGGACAGTGATCACTGAAATCAAGTGGAAGAAATAAAGAAAAGTTGAGGAGATTGTGAATCAATCTGTTGGTGCCCATCCTATTTAAATGTAACCCACCACACTCCTGTTCAGTCCAGAAATAGTCAATGTTGCTTATGAAGCCTTGTCCAGTGGCAGTTGTGAAGTTCTGCATGTATGCAGGCTAAAAAGGCAACTAAAACATTCTGAGCTTTTGGTCATAGCAGGAATTGGGCCAGACAAAACACAGCATTTTCCAAGGCTCTCAACTGTATTTGCCAAAGACTCAAGTTCATAGTAGAGTTTTTTGGATTGTCTAGACATGACATCATTAGTTCCTGTATGCAGAAATACATAGTGAACGGAAGGGTGGAGCTCAAGGAGGACAGGTGTCACCTCTGTAAGATGTGCTATTTAACCACCGGAAAGACAGTAAGTAATGGCGCCTGGGAGTTCAACATTTCTAATGATAGAGTCACCAATTATAAGAATTTCAGAAGATCAAACACAGCCTTTGTTATGGACTGTTATTTTGGATGAGAGGGAAGACAGGATAGTGGCCGAGGTATCAGCATTTGCTACCTCGGAGTCACCTGTGCTGATGATGTCATCACCTGCCTCTGGAGTGACCGGTCCATCTGGCTGGAGAAACGATCACAGCGGGTCCAGCTGCGCAGTTAGATGAGTACATTCAGAGCTGGAGAGCAGAGGAGGAGAAAAGCGTCTGGGACGTTTACTTTTGCGAAATCAACAGACTTGTCGGTGGGGTGCGACGTTTCCTGTTGAGGGAGCGGACCGGGACTTGATGCCCCGGGGGGAGCTGTGAGCATGTGGCCCCATGCTCAGTTAGCCTCTCAAGAGGAGTGAAAAAAATTGGACAGCGGGACAGGGTCGAGGCAAACGCTTCAAGGATTTACTTTAATTTTGTGGCAACAAAAGCAAAATAAAAGATAGGAATTTCAAATAAATAACGGATCACTTGAATTGCAGAATTGGCGCATTATGTTACGACAGAAAAGTAATCCGAGTACTCTGCTTTTGAGTAACACCCTTAAACACAAATGATCCCAAGGTCAAACTTGCTTTCCTGGTGGGGAGGACACCATTAAACAACCACCATTGCTAATGAAAATCTATCTGACGTGACTGAGGCACAAATGTTAGCGAGGTAATTACTTATTTTTATTCATATTACACTTCGTCTCTGACTTTTTTCCTCTCTCTCCTGGAAGTTATAGCAAAAGGCAGCCAGATGAAACATGGTCACATGCCTACTACCTTGATTAAACTTGTGAATTTCTCTGTTTTTGAACACTGTTGGACACATTTTGGATAATGTACATGTCCAACTATACAAAATATATAACAAGGTTTTAGTTGTGTTTAGAATCTTTTCATGCGGAAGGAAAGCCATGATTCAGTGATAACAGTGGGTGACAGCTGTTCACCAGCGGCACCAAATGGAGCAGCTCAGTGGACAGAAGATCAGACTGAGGCTGTACTGAGCAGCTTCCGTGTGTGAATGTGTAACTGCGTGAACGCTTTAAGTGTGTTCCTGAAAAAGAGAGCATTGGTCTCAGGGAAACTCGCTTGAATAAATCTAGGTTTAGAAACCTTGTTGGATAATATGCCTCACACAAGAAACTATTCTGAACCTGACTGACAAGTTTGCAGCAGACTACAGCACTGGCCCTGATATATCATCTTAGCTCTGACCTGCACTGCATTTTGATTTTATGCTATTAGAAATGTTTGTTTGTTGTATTGGTTACTGCTCACTCAATTCACTGAGTAGTATGTCCTTGTTATTGTAAAATGCTTCCAAAAGGCACAGAGTTACCCTTGGTATGATAGAAGCTGAGTGGTTTGATGTGGTTTCTTTAATTTTAGGCAAATCAGTCCATACGATAGTCAAGAACTTGACAGCTTTGTGCAAGGGATTAGTATAGTCATCTATTTGAAGTCTCACTTTTAATTTGATCTAAGCCATAGTCAGAGTCCATCTTAACGCACTACATCCATGAATCCCATGGATTTTGTTCAGATTTACAACAGAGTGAAGCCAGCAGCCTCAGTGTGAGCTTGAATTTTTCATCATACCTTAACAACAAAAAAGGTTGTGATGATGGTGAAAACATCAGAAATAAAAGTACGAAAAAATATTTCAGCCGTTGGTGGCAGATGAGAGACGAACTCCTCTCTCAGGCATTTACAACCTTGAAAATAAAGACCGTGCATTCTCGAATCTACATCATCCAACCACCCTGAGCTCCATCTTAAAACTTTTTTTTTTTTTTTATGGCAGAATGTAAGACTACTTTCTACTTTCCTACTGAATGTAAACTGGGTTGTACTAACATAGAACTTCTGAGCAGTTCCTTCGAGTCCTTCAGCTTCTCCTACAGTGACACATAAGCAAAGAGACAACTGGCTATGTTCCAACTGATGTTTGGTAAAACCACTACCTGTCAACATGACACATTTCACACATTTCTTGATGAACAGTGGGTGGACTTTGATGAATATGTGCAGTGCAGTGACTCAGACTTGACTGAGCGGAGACTGAGATTTTTTACCGGAGACAGGATGACCTCTACAATAATTGGATGTTTCTTCAGATGTTAGAAACTCCGTGTTCTGATCACTGCTAGAAACATCTTAAGAAACCTTCGGAACTTGCTAACAGAAACACGTTTCAGAGGTGTTTTTGTGTCTGTCACCTGGCCACTATAGTTACTGCTTACTGTGATATGGACATGATGTGTTGTATGGAAAGTAACTGGCGTGACATTTAGCATTTTGATGCTGGTAAACCAGCTTTACACTGTTCAGTAGTGATGGCTCGGTCGCAAACGAATCAGTTCGAACGAACGACTCTTAAACGCGAACGAACTGACCTGATTCCCCGTTTCACTTCTCTCTCGCTCGTCCGTTCGTCCGTTCGTTCTCACAGACCAGTCACTGTGCTGTTCACTGTTAGCATAACTTATCAGAGTGGTGAGGACTAGGACTGAGAGCCAGCCAATCGTATGCTGAATCTAGGACACTGTTGTCAAATTTTAGCCAATGAGAAACAGCAAAGCATAGCAACCGTTTCCATGACAAAAAAAAATACATTTAATTTCGTTCGTAGCTCATCGTTCTCGTTCGTTCACTGATTCCTCTCCTGGCGTTCTCGTTCTGTCAGTCACTCGTTCTTGGCTAGCAGGCTTTAGCTGTTAGCTGTTAACTGTTGTGTTGTCTAAAAGTACACATAATCATAAAGTTGCAGCTATGTATTGGCCATGAACTAGTGTTATGTTGACCGTGAGCACATTCGTTTGAGAACGAGGAGCTGAGAAATGTGTATTACGTGATTCACCGCTGAACGACGTTGTATCGGAAGCGCGACTGAACGAACGAACAAACGAGCTACATGAACGATTCTTCCTGCCGAACTGACCGACGGGAACTGACCCTCGACATGGAACGATGAAATCCACCTCCACTGTTCAGTGATGTTAGAGCCTTGTTTCCAAGTTTATATTAATACTGCACTGGAAGGTGTCCTTGTCTGATGACATGGCCACCGACCTTGGCATGGTCGTTGGATCACAATGATTACAAACAAGAATCCTTGACAGTTCTACAATGCATTCTCATACTGGAATGACTGAATGTGTTGATTGCCAGTAACTCTCAAAACAACATATATGGCCGTTCCCAAAACAGCATGACTTCAGCATACCAGCATCAAGCATAGCAGACTTCATCGTGTGCTTGCTGTTTGGTCGGGTTAAGGAAAGAAAAGGCTCTAACACTTCTTGGTTAGGTTTAGGAAAACACAGTGGGTTGGGTTAAAATAACTACCATTGCTTCTGTGACTTCAAGTACGTTCACACCTATGCTATGTACGTAACTGCAGTAACGTTCTATATGATGTAACTTCACGATGTAAGTCAAATGAGACCTCACCGTTTACTTTTGGTTTCACACTGGACCCACACAGTAGTCTCCTGGGTAAAAGTCCTGTGCTTGTTTGACCCAACCATTCGTACCTAACCTTCTCCTTATACAACCCTCTCCCTATACAGATTTTCTCACCCCTTTATACTGACTTACTCCTTTACTGCCATAATAATTACTACTGTCCATGAAGGTCGCCGCCTAACAAGAAACATTAGTAATAAGCTGCTTTCACAGTTGACCTATTTGGTTGTTCTTCACATGAGGACAGGTTGAAATTCAAACAAGAGAATCAATCCAACAGCACTCAACATTTGACGGCACACTCCTCCTTCTACTCCATTCTACCTTTGATGCTCTTAAATTTGTTGAGCGATGTAGTATGTTGTATATAAAAAAAGCCATTCTTTCATCGCAAAAAGGTGCCAAAACAACCTTAAAAGATTTAAGCTATTCACTGAACATAACATGCAGAATATTATGCCTGAGTAACTCATTTGTTACGTATTTTTTCTCAATACTCCGACTTCATTTACGAGTTACATGTAGTATGTTACCTCCCAACACTATATGTGGATCCCTTAGCTTGAAAAAGACTGTAGGAGGACCGAACCAGATTGTTTCCTGATGCATTTCTTGACACTTACTACTGACCTGGTAGAAGATACAGTCTGCTGTATCCGCTGTAGTAAACTCTGTCTTCTGCCCTCTGCCCTTTGTGAATGTAATAAAGCTTCATGCCACCAAAGCTGGCTGTGAGAGATGCAATATTTCTCTGTTGTTACAAGACTGTAGTGTCCAGTGGGGAAATAAAAGGCTGTTTAGGGCTAAAGAAAGCTCTCACCTTTCCCAGCTGTTGGTTGCCAGTGAATGCATCCAGTGTGTAAGCTATCTGATCATTGAACCACAACATCTCATTTTTATTTTCTATACGTGTTGTATAAGCAGTCTATACATTTAACACATTGAAAAATGCATACAGTCCCTCTATCTTTGTCCCTCTATTTTTGTGAACATCTCATCATCAACATCACTTGCAGAGCTCAACAGAGGTAACATACCCAGGTTTCGAAAATCCTGTGGCATGTACAGATTTGCATTTTAATATGTTTGGCATATTTTGATTATCGAGTAGCTACATGATGTAAAGTTAAGCAGTTACGGTTGTGGTAACTGCGACCTAGTTATTGAATTCATCTGAAAACCTCACTTCTGCTTAGAAGTAGCACTGTTTAATTAACCAGGCTTGCCGACAAGAGTGCAGAAGGGGAAGAAAACCCCAAAGGATTCAGGGACCCTGAGCTGGATTACAGAAATCTAGTGTTTCAAGACCCCGAGTGAGCCGTTGTCAGGGGGCCTGGAATTTATAGCGGCACCAGGGCTCGCTGACTGATTTTCCAACCCAAAGTGTTAGAAATGGTTGCCCTGTTCAATTTACATTTTTGCTGCAAGGCTGTCCACTTTCTCCGCCACCTCTCTCACCTCCAGCTCACTTGCTGATTTCTTATATGTTCTAAAATGCCTTTCAGAAACCCCCCTAAAATCTTAGCTGGGCTGACCAGAAAGTTTTCACAGTACATTTAGGTGAAAAAAGAGCAATCTAGCAATCAGCAAGAGAGTTGCCTGTCACAAAATGAGCCATGTATCTTACTCAGATGTCTGGTGGGTGGTATTGTAGACTGGCCTGTTGAGGCTACTTCTACTGCAGAAAATGTTTTTTTGTTCCTCAACCATGATGGATTTCTCCCCGAATGATTGCTGAACATGCAAAATGGTGGAACGCCATTTTACAGTTCTGAGGATGTTCAGACTGTCAAACGCATTTCACTCATCAAACTTTATTTTACCTGCTGCAGAAATGTTTTAGTTTTGCACCATGGCTAGATTTAGATGCTTAGTCACAGAAATAGGAGAATGCACCTCCAAATAAAAGAATGGACCATGGAAATGCAAGGTAGAACTTGTTAAATCTACAGAACGACAGCATTACAGAGTGTAATAGTGGGATTTTCTTCCACATTTTGATGACTACAGAATTTCAAGTTTGTTGGTTCACTGTTTCCTGGCTTTGTGAGGGCTGCTGAAGTTCAGTAATGTTGACTGGACTGTCAGGTATTATTGTGCAATATCTCTACAATTTCCTGTGAAGTTCCCATAGTCTAACAGCCATGGGGCCTGTGTCATGGTCACTGACTCATTCCAGTTTTTGTCAAGCCACCATTAGTGCAACCTACCTCAGAGAGATGCACTCTGCCCTGCTGCGGTGTTTGTTTTCACTGGTACCAATGACTCTTTATGAAGTCCGAAAAGCAATGTTTCAAGTGAAAAAAATTCTGTCACATTCTGACTCTGGTCTGGAACACCATGTACCAATCGAGCATGCGTGGCTGATAAGGACTCTTTAACAGCTGAATGGATTACTGCACCAAGGACACTGTAACCTCGGCGGAGGATCAGGAGGAAATTGCGTCCACTTTTTATGTACACACAGGATCACTACACAAGGTATGCTTCAGAGGACTCCAGCCCTAATTCTGTCATTTTGAAATGCTGCCTTAATGGATCAGATCACGTTGGCCATCATGATGAATCTGACAGTAAATACTCAAGAGGAGCGTTTTGACTCAGATCACTTGTCAATAACAAAAAAGCTGCCAGTAATGTATTTCCCCTTGGATCTTATTTAAAAGTGGTTTTGAAGGTAACATAGTTTCCACTCATGCTAATTTATCCATTCTTCTCCTATTGATTTTAGAAACAAATATGTACAAAACAGAATGGCTGCTGGCAGGAATGTAAAGCACATTGCTTTGAGCAAGGAGCTTATAAAAGAAGGGAGGCTCATCAGTCGATGGTTCCAAACTTGAAAGCTCTTGCTGGGGCAGCACAATATACCGCTTCAGCGTCAGCATTGCAATGTGTGCATGTGAAATAACTTACAAAATCATCCCAATCATTCAGTCTAATGATTCATTCTTTCCAAATAGAGTTTGTCAAGATAACTGGTGAACATTTTGCAGTGAAACAGTGGACAGCTCCTTCATTTCTCCCTTCTCAGATTCATAGGTTATCAATCTGGGTGATGGAGGCACTTGTATTTTGGGTTGATGTCCCTTAGCTAATCTTTCATGTGTTTTCAAGGTACATTGTGTTTGATTTCAACGTTAATTAAATGATTTATTTGTATGCAGGTTATGTTGATCTTATACTAGGTTTATAATGGACTGGAGCTTCTGATTGAGGTTAGCATAGACTAAGGTGATAAGTGATGATGCCTCAACTTAACCAACTCAGAGCCTGTTAAACAAGTTCATTCTACATTATTTGATGTGGCGACCAGGCGTTTCACATTAGCCACGCGTTGGTTTGATCAGAGACTGATTGTTTATAATTCCAATGCATTGTTCTGCAGATGATAAAGTTTGTTGTTAAAAGTTTTTCTACAGATTTCTAATTGGCACAATGTGCAGTGTATCTTAATTGTTTTAGAACTAAAGGCCAGTTTACAGCACAATTGATATTCAGAGGAGTTTTATAAATGTTTCATTTGAATACTTGACATTCCCAAAACATTAGCTATTATAAGTGCTGTCAGTCACTGTACAGCAGCCTCCGATGGAATAAAAAGCCAGGAGGAATAAAGAATACAGAATCGGTAACATTTTCAAGGGACACTTCACTAGTATTTTAATGCGACCGACTTTGAGCTCTGCAAAGTCTGCCTTTAATCATGTTTGGAATTGGAGACCGACGTTAAATAAATGAATCCACCCACCCGTTTCTTTTGCTGAAGTGTGATCTTTCTTTTTGTAAATGCATTTCTTCATCAAAGGTCATACAAAATAGATTAGTTGGGTTTTATCTGTACAGTGTTCCTTATTTTTTTTTCCAGGTTCCTTA
>OMLP01028864.1:28852-48788 GCA_900302685.1 Spondyliosoma cantharus | reverse complement strand
TTTTCGGGATAAAAAAAAAAAAAGGAATTCTCAGACTCCTTAAATGTGAGTATTTTGTTTTCTAAATAGTTTCTTTACTCCTGTGTGACAGTAAACTGACAGGCTTGGGTTGTGGACAGACACAAGACAGTTGTGGACCATTTTCTGACCTCTTAATGACCAAACAACTAATCGATTAATCGTGGAAAATCAATCGAGCCGAGAGTGAATTTACCAGGTTGTGTTCAGGCTTGAACAGTTTGTCAGGTTAAAAAGGTCAGATGGCATTGCACCCCCCCCAAAAAAAAAAGCAAAACTACATATGAGCAGCAGCAATAATAGCTGCTCCTCTACCTACACTCTCACATGCTGCCCCCTGATCTGTGCACAGAGGAAGGCACCGCTGCAGCATCAACATTACACATGACAGTAGCGTGCAAACAACAGCGAGAGAGAGAGACAGAGAGAGTGACTTACCAGACACCAACTGCTGAGTAGCGAGACGAGCAGAAAGTCCAGATTGTGGAGCAGCAGAGCGGATCCCATCCCTGACCTGAGGCAGCTCAGAGCTTCCGAGAGTCCTTGCGGGGGGGCTCGAACAGACGCTGGTGATGCTTGGGTGAAACTACTGAAGCTACTTAACTCTGCTCAAAGTGGAGCTGGCTGTGTCTTTTCACTCCATCTGGCCTCTCGATGCTGATGGAGGCTCGTGAAATCATAACTCTCTAATCGCCTCGCTCTGCCCTCGATTTAATTTCCTATAATCTGCTATATGGCCAGGCTCAGCCCGCTCTCTCTATTTCCCCGCATCTGTCTTTTTTCCCCTCTTCTGAAATTACATCCACATGTCAGAACTATTTATGTCGCTCTCGCTCTGCGGTGGGAAGTTCAAATGATTCTTTGTAGAGGGGGAAGAAACCAACGCTGTATTTTTAGGTCTTTTAAATTTCCCCTCAGACTAACTTAAACACTTCAGTATGGAGCCGTGCGCCTTCTGGCTTGTCCCAGCCCCCCTCTCTTTTTCCAAAAACGTTGGATCAGTGTTGGACTAAAAGAAAATTAAAAATAAGCCGCGAGATGTATCGCTCCATCACCGGTCGCTGTTTTTAGGATTTCACAATTTGAGCACCCTCTCTGACTCATGTCACCATCAACGCGGCCGTGAAGCGGTGAAGGCAGGCGGACGTTCAAAAAAATCAAGAAATTCAACTTTTTCATAGATTTTTTCTTTAATTTTTTCTTTTTTTTGGCTTGAATCAAACTCGACCAAGTTCACAGCCGCGCCTCGTTTCCCTCGCGTACGCCTGCGCTTTTACGCATCATGAAAAACATAACGTGGAAATGTGGCGTTCGGATGAAATCCAGAAAAAAAAGAAAAAGAAAAAAGAATACCGCTGCGTGGAAATGTAGCGCGGCGGCTCTAACCCCAGCAACTGAATGTATGAAAGTCCCCAAACCAGCTCTGTTTACCGATGCTCATGTGAAAGAGCTCAGAGGGGAAACGCGGAGACGCCAAGTTGACTTCGAGAATCTCTTACTTACTATCAAGAGAGAGAAGCCCGGGTTCACCCTGACGGACGCGCAGCTCGCAAAAACGCCTGAAGTGTGTTTTTCTGCGCAGAGTTGAAGTTTGTCCCCGTTGAGAAGCGTGTCCAGATGTGGCAGGCGGCAGGTCGTGTTCAGTAGTGAGTATGTGGATGGAAAAGGGGGGGCGGAAAGGAGGCAGGTAGGGTGGAGCGTAACGGCCTCTCATTGGTGCGCACTCTCTTACGTTGGAATAAACCACGACTCCGAAATGACATATTTTCTCACCCCTCAAACAAACTCCACATTCAACAGATCGCAGGGCCTTTGCCAAACCGCTTTTTCCCCCTGCAGTCTCTCAAAAGTTGCATCTAGCTGGGTTGGATTACCGAGACATAATGTTGTCGGAGATGTCCGATTTTATCTCAGGCACCATCTGCTGCTTCACTGGCAGCACTCGTCAAGGCTTCAGCAGCTTCTGCTGGAGGATTTTCTCCAACTTGTGTTTGCGAAATTAAACACTGTATGATTCGGCCTGTAGGACTGGATGTTTGAGCAGTAAAATAAAAAACAAAAACAATCTCCCAATACATATTTTTAAGATCCTGACCTGACAATTTGTCCCTGCCTCATATAAACACAGTAAGGCAGCTTGAGATTGTGTTGTCCTTTAAGATCATGAAAATGAAGAAAGAAAAAGAACTGCATAGTACTACCTAACCTTTAAAGGATAGGTTCACCCAAAAATTAAAAATCAGTCATAATCAACTCAACCCCATGTCAAAGTTAGGTGAAGTTTTATAGTAGATAAAACAATTTTGGAGCTTCACAGCAAAACAGCGTTGCAGCACTGTGTCAGAACAAAAAAATGTCTCCATAAAGAGAAGGTTAACTTCCGGTTTAATGCAGAGCTAACATGGATGAAGATAAAAGGCAATTGGGCGGCTCTTCTAGACTCTCCAAATTTTATTGGACCGAATTGCCCAAATTATGGCAGTAAAACAAGTAATTTCACAGGGATGTGAGGCTTTTATTACCATTTTAAAGACACGTCTTTCAGAATGTTAGCATTTGGGAAAAAAGTCCCCAGTGAATCGCATGATGATGTAACTACACAGCTTTACCATGACAAAAACTGCCTTCAAGGCCTGGCACTCTTTGTGGGGGCTTGATCTCGACCATGAGGCCAGCCGTCTTCTGTGCAGAGGAAGTTACCGTCAGGCCAACTGCGTTAAACAGTCTTCCTCCTCTTCTTCGTTGGTTTTACCGGCAGACTAAAAACCACACCGCCATCCACTGTATCAAAGTATATAACATCATGCTATCCACTGAAGGGTCGTGTCCTGAGTGAGTGAGAAGGGGATGTGCAGCTCCGAAAATAGAAAATCAATGGGACGGCCAATGTTGATATTGTGACGGAACACCACAAATAAATTCATGTGCGGGAAACACTGCAGTCGAGCACTTCAGTCTGGGTGGCCTAACACTTTTAAATCGGCAGCTACGGAGAAGATTTCAGCCTAAAGCAACGCTATGTAGTACTTGTCTGTTTGTGCTATTTGGTGCCCCTGACAGTTTCTGATTGCAACACCACAGTTGTAAATACAAATACCAGGTCTGTAACAATTAGACATACATGCTTTGTATTCACATCACCTCAGTGCCTTAAATTGCCTCTGTGCTGCCTCTCACACACTCCTTCCAGGATTGCTTTGCCTGTAAACACGAGCTGAATTGCAAATATGCTGTTTTTTGTATCGGCGCACATAATGACAATTTAAGCTGAAGTGAAGTGGTGGAGAGAGCTGTTAAAAACTAAGCTGCTGCTTTCAGCAGATTAAGCCCTCGTTTCACTCAATGCATCCCGCAGTCACTACAACACGGTGTTTAACAATGTTATGAGTTGAAAACTTGTACGTTGAGGTAAACATGTATGTAACGCTGTGATCCTCCCCTCTCACTGAAGTTACATACTGCAGAAACAAGTGATAGAGAGGTGGAGTGGCTTACTCTCACATCTATGAGCTGTTAGCGGTCCAGCCAAAACTGATCTCAATGGGACTTTCCTGGATAAATAAAGGTTAAATAAAAAAAAATCTCCCCTCAAAACATATTGAACAGTTTAAGTCAGATAACTATTGATTACCCCAGGAGGTGAAAGTTCAGTGATTAAAAAAAAAACTGTTCAGATAACACAGAAGCCCCAACAAATTAGTGTATCAGGACTTTGTTTTTTCCTCTCCCTCTGACCGTTGACCTTGTCGCAACCCACATGGTTTATCTTGTGACCTTTGAGAGGCCTGACACACTTAACTCAACCTCACAGTATTGGCAATTAAAGCTAAAGACACATTGACAAGCCACAACAGTTAGGCAACAGTATTAACATCCCAATTATGTCCTGAAACACCTTTTCTTTAGCTTGAGTAAGAATTTGAAGTGCAGGATTGTTTTCATTTTGATTCTAACCACTGAATGCAGCATAAAAAGTACTGTCACACCAATCAGAGCATGTGTAAATCCATTTTTCACAGCTGGAGTCTCTGTGCCCCCAAACAGAACCTATGTGTGAGTTTTTTATACAAACCGCAGAAACATGCTCTTAATGATTTCTGCTGTTTAAAATAGCACCTGTTTGTGGGCAAAGAGGGACAATACAAACAGTATTGCATATAACTAGGGCTGCTCGTTCGAGCAGCTATTGTACTCCAACAGCTCAGGGTACGATACGGTTTTTGCATGTGTGGTCTCAGCAGTGAACAAGCACTTAACTGTGGCAATATGAGTGAAATGTTCCACCTATTAAACCGGCAGGGCCACAGCTTTGATAGTGGAATAATTGTGTAATTCAGTAATCACCTCACTCTGCTGCTGTGCAGACACTGAACAGCGAGCAAACACTGGAAATAGCTTTGGTGTCAGAACTCCCACCGTTGAAAGGTAGTGATGGACTGCCATTGTAGACTGAGACAACATGCATTATCCACCAGCGAGAATAATGTTTCAGCACCACAGTCATTCACTGCCAGATGCTACTGCCACACAGAGAGCAGAGATTGGCACAAAGGCAACTCACCACTGGAGTGTCATTTACCCTCATGTGGAATCTCATGTTTTTGACGGTGTCACCGCATGACACTCGATCAAATTTTAACTAGCCTGTACTCATTACATGTGCAGTTTCAGTATGCACGCTGCGAAAGACGTGCCCCTCATTTTGAACACTGGATATGCAATTAAATATTGATAGCTACATCCCCCTATGGCATTCACAAGTATGTAAACTCACAATAATGTAGTTGTAAGCAGATTTAAGTGTTTTACAAAGAGCTCCTCCTGTGGACACCCACACAGAGAACTTTGAAAACAAAGTAAAAGTTGCAATAATATAAAATATGTCTTCATATGAGAAGTTTGAATTGTTGACAAATAGTCATTACTCATAACTAATACATTATAAAACACATATCAATGAGTTGAAGTAAAAAGCTCTGGGATAAATCTAATAAATCTGATTTAAGAATCTTTTATCAAACTGGAGCAGTTTATCCAAATATTCAGTCAATAATTAACAGCCGTGACCTTCTGTCGGCCTGTAGTGTTTTCACTTTGTGAGTCTGTTTGTGTGTGTGTGTGTGTGTGTGTGTGTGCGTGTGTGCGTGTGTAAAATGTGTGGAGATGCCTTTCAACCATTTTTAATATTTTGCCAGGTTGACCAAGCAAGGGTGCCTTGCACACACTGGACCTTCAAGGCAACCTCTCTATCAATATTTAAACCTAAGGACCTGTCTTATAGAGTTTAAATCTAATTTCAAGTGTACACAATGCATTATACTAAATACATTTGTTTGTGTGGGAGTGTTGGTCCCTAATCTGGCCCTGGATTCAAATTAGAATTGAATTTGAATTTTGATGAAATGCAGTTTCACAGAGACTATAGATAGACACAGGATTAATATTATATTTATGTAATTGTTAGATACATGGTAAAAATGTATATTAATGCTGTAATCATTCTGTCACAGGCTTATGTTGTAGCATGAACTTGTTGACTTGGTCAGTAAATCAAAGACAGAAGAAGAAAAAGAAACCATAATGATTAACAACGAACTCATAGCAAACATTCAGGACCAATATGACAGCAGCACCTGCTTCACAGACATGTGCCTGAACGATCTGTAGACTATGAAATGCACATATGTTTGTACGGTACTCAGAATATTATTATGTTAGTTCTTTTTTTCCACTTCCCTTTTTTCTTTCCTTTTTTTAACCTCAGTGCAGTCATATTTTTCGACTTCACAGTGCTACTGTAACAGAATCTTCAGCCTTAATCAGCCTGGGCTTCATTCCCGTCCTGAGGTTTTTCCTGGGGTGATAGAAAATGAACAATATGAAAGCTGTCGTAAACAAACAGCCAGGAATAAGGCACATGACCGATACTTCTGCTCATCCTCCATGCAGATGATTTGCCCCCTGCTGCGTCTCCATGGGAAACTCAAAAATACTGTAAGCTGTGGAAGATTAGCAGAGGAGACCGTGTTCATGACATATTCATAATTTCCACTTCATTACCAATCTGTCAAGGTCGCTCTTTTTCTATCTGTACTCTCTATAAAAAAGCAGGACATGCGTTTGTTTAGAAACGTTCTTTCTGAAAGGTTAAGTGTGCCTTTAAGCCAGGTACTGTATCTCCATGTCACTTTGCTTGCTTATGGTACTCATCCCTCGCTATGGAAATCTCCTGATCCTTGACATCCATCTGGAATGATTAATATCCACCTCCTTTGCTCTGCAAATGTCATCCATCACAGGCAACAAAACAAATGAGGGCTTACTACGCATGTGACAAATATTGAGCATCTCTGCGGTTGTGAGAGGTGTGATTTTACTGAGCCATTTGCAGCAGCTAAGTATATAAAATGATGTTGTCATTTTTCTAGAGAGAGCTTGGCAGGCCACCCTCCTGGCTGGAGGGTCGCTCAATAGCGAGACCATTTGTAGGTGCCCAGCCCCTTTTCGTGCATTTATATCAGTTGAATGATTGGAGTCCAATGTCAGTGTCTGTAAAACTGCTCTAAGGGGAAAGTGAGAAAACTGTAGTGATCCAGAAAGTTGGACACATTTTCACACCGGAAATAAAGAGGCTGCAAGAGAGAACAGATCACACATTGTCTTATCATTGCATATGTTTATTTTTTACCTTTAGATGTTAGATTATTTCCTCGACCATTAACTGGCTTTTCATTTGTATACAATGGGCTTTCTTATTTCTTATTTTTCTTTATTTACTCATTTCAAGATAAGTGACATATTCATTGAAGAGGGAGAAGCAATATACATTAATGCACACGAAAATATCTACGTGAATCTCGGAAAGGGGACAATGAAACCCCATATCTGTGAGACGCATTTCTCAAAAGTCTTGTAAAAAAAAAAAAAAAAACATCATATAAATTCAAAGCACATGTACTGTATGTTGAGGAGACATGATGGTTTTCATATGTGCACAGGTTTTTGCACTATACCTTATGGTTTCATGTGGCAAGCATGACTTCAAATGTGAGATTTAAATTTATACTTTCAGCTTGATCTCTTCCACATGTATGTTGTTACAATGTTATAATGTTTTCACCCATATTTTCACCTTCTCACACAATGCTGAAAAACTGCATTTGCATATTTAATCTGCATGTGAAGACGTTACAAGCAGAAGAACACAGCTCATGGCTGAAGATTTTATCATGTTGATGGGAATTGAAAAATTTCACATAACCCTGCTGCATCCCCCGAAAAAGCACTTGGGATTGGAATTGGAATGACTTCTTCTTTGTCGCTTCATTTTTAATCATTTCCATGTTCTGCAGTCGAGGTTTGAAGACAATAAAATTCATAGACAATACATCCAATACTGTTCCTTTGCCTCAAAACAATTGGTGTTATCTCGGACAAGAATCTATTTCCATTTGGATCAGGGTCAGCTCATCCTCTCTGAAGCGACTCTTGTTGTGTTGACAGCTCACCCACTCAGGTCCCCCTAAGGTATACCCCAGAAATAGATTAAAGGAACAAAACTGGTCAAAGAAACTTAGTCCCTGACATCTTGATCACAAGTACATACTGCGGAGGGGAGGGTGTTTCATTGTCTTTCACATTGAGGCTGCTTTGGTCAAATGTATGGTTCGCAAACATAAGGCAGTGTGAGATAACTGATGACATTCCCTTCTGTATTATCAATGTCCCTGACATATTGTGTTGACCTGGAATTGACACAAATACCCGCAAGTTTTTTTTCTCCCCCACTTGGAGTTGAAATCGAAAGCCACCCACTGTAGTTAAATGTCACATTTTGTTATCGTCAACCTTATAAAAAGCCAAACAAGGCTCCACGCAAAGAATCCTCAGTAAGAATAAGACTCACTACAGACGTTGAACAAGGGCCCAATCCCAGCACACCCCTTGGACCTACCCTCGGTTTAGTGAGGCTACATCAAGGGGTCAGTATGGAAAGCCGTTTGAGCATTTATTCAATATCCTTGATATCAGATTTAAGGTCCATGTACTAGTAAACTATTTGTCCTCACTAGTAAAACGATTTTGTGCACTAGTAGAACTACTCGGGCGCACTAGTAGAACTACTCGGGCGCACTAGTAGAACGACTGTGTCTTACTAGTAACGTTTTTTCCACTACTAGTGCCACTTTTGGCCTACTAGTGCGCAATCAAACCCAACTAGTGCGCAATCAAACCCAACTAGTAAACTACTGTGCTGCACTAGTAACACTACTAGGCCATGCACTAGTAGCCTCCTGGACCTTACTAGTAGCACCAAAATGCCCACTAGTAGCACTAGTAAGGCATTTTTTACCTCACTAGTACTACTAGTAAGTACAAAAATGTCCACTAGTAGTACTAGTAAGGTAAAATATACCTTACTAGTACTACTAGTAACAGCGGGAATGCCCACTAGTAAGATGTTTTTGACCTTACTAGTGCTACTAGTGAGGGTCAAAATGTCTACTAGTAATACTAGTATGTCTCTTTTGACATCACTAGTACTACTAGTGAGGTCCAATGTGCCTACTAGTACTACTAATAAGGTGTTTTTTTACCTCACTAGTACTACTAGTAAGGCCCAAATTGTCTACTACTACTACTAGTAAGGGCAAAAGTGTCCACTAGTAGTACCAGTAAGGTATTTTTGGCCTACTTGTAGTACTAGTAAGGGTCCAAATGTTCACTAGTAGAACTAGTGAAATAAAATGATAATGGAGGATATGAGATATCCTTGATATCAAGGACTAGTATCCAGGATATCTGATATCTGTGATATCCCTGATATCAGTGAGATCCCTGATATCATCACAGATATCATACTAGTCCTTGATATCCCTGATAGCCAGGATATCTCTGATATCCAGGATATCCCTGATATCATCAAAGATATCATACTAGTCCTTGATATCCCTGATATCCGTGATATCCATGACATCCTTGGTATCAAGGATGTCAGATATCACTGATATCTGATATCCTGGATATCCTGGATATGAGGAATATCTGATATCCTGGATACTAGTCCTTGATATCAAGGATATCGGATAGCAAGGATATCATGGATATCGGATATCAAGGATATCAAGGATATCTGATATCTATCTATCTATCTATCTATCTATCTATCTATCTATCTATCTATCTATCTATCTATCTATCTATCTATCTATTTTAGCTGAGAATATTTTAATTCCTACAAATGGAGATCAAATGATATTGATTTGTAAGTAATATAGTATATATAATAAACATGAATAAACAAAAAATACTAAAGAAACATAAATAAATAAATAATGATAATACAAAACAAGTTGACACATCTTCCGAAATGACTGCTGCTAAACACTCTCTGTCCACTAGTGACACTATAAAATTCTACTAGTTAACATCTAGCGCCTCACAAGTAGTACTAATAGCGCATAGATGTCAACTAGTGCACAGTTTTGCCTCACTAGTAAGATGTAGTTGTCCTACTAGGATGCCAAAGTTGTCTTACTTGTTACAGAAATGTCTTACTAGCTGCATGTAGTTGCGCACTAGTAGTGTGCAATTGCTAGTGCTACTAGTAGACATTTTGCCTGTTACTAGTAGTACTAGTAGACATTCTGGCCCACACTAGTTGTACTAGTAAGGTCACAAATACCGTACTAGTACTACTAGTGGACAGTTTGGTACATACTAGTTAACATGTAAGCTGCGCCATGAATCCACTAGTGTCACTAGTTGCATTTTGTCAGGCCAACATGTAGTACTAGTGCACAAAATGCAAATGAAGCAGGAGGGATAATGACAAAATCCTGAGTCTTGATTAGTCGGCACTACTTATTTTGAAATAGAGAGCCAATAGGAAGCCTCAGTGCATGCTTCTTTCCCACCTTCCCATTAGCATTTTGTGCAGCTAGTGTTACTAGTAAGCATTTTGGCTTCTACTAGTTCAACTAGTGAGCATTTTCCCCTTACTAGTAGTACTGGTATGGTCCAAGATATCCCAACTAGTGCTACTAGTGGTTGCTGTGGCTCTTACTAGTAGTACTAGTAGACAATTTGGGCCTTACTAGTAGTACTAGTGAGGTAAAAAAAACACCTTACTAGCAGTACTAGTAGGCACATTGGACCTCACTAGTAGTACTAGTGATGTCAAAAGAGACGTACTAGTATTACTAGTAGACATTTTGACCCTCACTAGTACTAGTAAGATCAAAAACATCTTACTAGTGCTACTAGTGGACATTTTGGCTCTCACTAGTACTACTAGTGCGCATTCTTGCTGTTACTAGTACTACTAGTGAGGTCAAAAATGCCTTATTAGTGCTACTAGTGGGCATTTTGGTGCTACTAGTAGGGTCCAGGAGGCTACTAGCTACTAGCGTGACACATGCCTACTAGTAGGGCCTAGTAGTGTTACTAGTGCAGCACAGTAGTTTACTAGTTGGGTTTGATTGCGCACTAGTAGGCCAAAAGTGGCACTAGTAGTGGAAAAAACGTTAGTAGTAAGACACAGTCATTCTACTAGTGCGCCCTAGTAGTTCTACTAGTGCGCCAAATTATCTTACTAGTGAGGACAAAAAGCTTACTCGTACATGGACCTTAAGTCCAATATCAAGGATATTGAATAAATGCTCAAATGGCTTTCCATAGGTTGGGCATCTTGTGTCTTGTTAGGACAGAGGCGTTGGGCAAAGCGTTGGAGTGGAATGTTCCATTTCAGAGGCATGATTCAAACTGAGAGTTATGAGAACTATCTGTTGTTTCAATGTATTTTGGTCTTTTACTTTATATCAAGCATGAAACAATTTCTAGTACTACTCGTTTGCTAATTTTCTCGGTGGCTAACTAGCTAGCTAAAGGCCGTTGGGTACCGGTCGTCTTATATCAACCTATCGTCACCCTTTAATAACCCGATAAGCGATTGTCAAAATGACATACGAATATCATTGTTACCAAAACAATATAGCCACATGGCCATTGCAGCATAACGGCAAAACACACTCTGCTCTTATGCCCAAAATTTGGTTATGCCAAGAAAACGGCAAAATAAGCGGTGACATCCAATGGATGGATGGATGGGTTGGAGTTTCACCAGGCTGTAGCTGTGTTACCTATGTAACTTACATTACGTTATCTATGTGACGATACTTCACTGATACTTCATGATTCATACAAAATGATAGCTTTCACCTCTTGTTTTCTATCTACTTATTCATGTAGTGTTTTTGCTCATTTCCTCCACCTAGCGGCCAGGTAATGAAACAATGTTCTTTATTTGTTGTTTATTTTTACCTGATTGATAGCAAATTGCACCCGTCCATGTCTTTCTATCTCCATCAGATAAATGACAAATGGCATTGTGATCATACCAGGATTGCCACAGTAATGCAAGGCAACTCACCACAGCTGTCTGGTCAAGTTTGTTTACATAGACGCCATTGATGACAACTGATGATGTATGAGGCTTTTGAAGGGTTGTCCCATTTCATAGGAGGAGATTTTACCAGTTACCTCCTTTAACTCTGTTCTGAGGGGCAAGGGGGCACTCGAAGGCGAAGGGTAGATGTAAAAACTGGAAATGGGATTGGGCCCAATTGTTATGAAATGTACAAATACAATTAAAACACAAATACAGAAAGCAGCAAAAACAGCAACAGCACACAGACACACAAAGTACAAAATGTGTTGTAATGTTTGACAGTCCAACAGTGTCCAACAAATTCCTCAGTAACCACAGTGTTTTGCAATACGACAGTGTTGGTAGGGCAAAAATGCAGATACACAAACAAAGCTGGGGGAGAGTGTAACTCATGTTAAAGTCCAGCAAGCGGGAAGGGTTACACAGAGTATAGCTGACAAACAGTCTCACCTCATGGTCCATTTAGAAGCTGTTCTTGAGCTCTCAGTCATATCACACAGTCTTCATCAATTTGAAAATGTTCATCAAATAATTTCTTGTTCATTTTGGCTTAAAAGTTCAGATTAAAACTTCACTGCAGTTGGTAAAAAAGTGTCGCCACAAGGTAATTTAGTAGCTGTTCTGAAACTTTGGCGGTCCAACTGGGAAAATCAGTCAGCTACAGTTTCCATGGTCAAGAATGAGCTTTTATGGCCTTTTAATCTTTTTTACCCATTGTATGTATTGTACTGCTCAGCAAAGTTGCTTAAAAAACATGAAAAGCTAGGCTTACTGATGCTTTTTGGACAATAAATCAATAGTACAATTCAATGAAAAACAAAAGTTGGTGAAGTGAAGAATTAAATTAGAATCAATTCAACATGTATGTCTCATGTCTGTTCCAATAGATGTTGCCTACTTATAGATTCCTAGTAGTAGAAGGGCAGTAGGGGACGTGGACGAAAGTGGTAGAACAGCGACAATGGGGTTTAAATCAACTGAACGTGATGTGTCATCTATCCAATGTGATGATACTTTAATACAAGGTTATATTGGAGGTGTCAGAATGATTAATTGATGTTGCATCCAAATGTCCAAATGACCTCATTGATATTTGAAGGGGACAAATCCAGGAAAGAAAATGTGGAAAAGGTAAGATATGTATATAATCAAGTATGGATTAAAAAGAAGATTTACTTTTGAGTTTTCAGTCCGAGGTTACCCTGTGACCAAAGGAGGGTGCTGTGGCTCAGCTGCTGGCTCGATAGTCGATGTGATAGCACAGATACACACGGCTTGCAATTTAGGCTTGTAGAATGTCAACATGCACCTGAATAAGTAATGCTCCTGCCCATTTATGGCATGAGCTACCACTGAGGCATTCAAGAACATGCTGCCAGTATTTTTTGTCTCTGTTTGAGTTTTATGAAACAGGGATTTCTGCTTTTAATTCAATTAAAAACTTACAGATGATGGGTATTTCATAAGATGTTTTTTAGAGTCATTATGTCCAAATGTGAAGACTTCTTGGCGACTGTGGACACATATATCCTCAATAAAATTTACGCATGGCTGGTCTTTTGATGGCAATATTAGTAGACCTAATATATTCAAAATGAATACTTTTAGGCTGATAAATATAGATACACCAGAATTCATTCTAAGAAATTTGCTCAAGGGTTGCAATTGCTCTTATAACTTTATGGAGAATTAAAATATGAAAATTACAAACTAGTAAAAATTGCATGAGACACTTTTTAAAAGCTTCAGCATTTCTAATATCCTCTTTACAGCCCAGTCACTAACTCAGAGTGTAATCTTTTATGTATGGACTTGATATATGTTGACGTTTGAGGTGTTTAATTGATTGTGAAAGAATGGAACCAACAAATGAATTAAAGGAGACATATAATGCTCAGTTTCAGGTACATAATTGTGTTTTGGGTTACTACTAGAATAGATTTACATGATTAAGTGCTAAAAACTGTTTTCTCAGTTTTCTCATACTCTACCCATGCTGTCTGAAACGTTCAAACCTCTGTTTTGGCTCCTGTCTCTTTAAGGCCACCCTCTCAAACACCCAGTCTGATTGGTCAGCTCACACACGCCTGAGCCAGCTCTACTACCAACAACAGAGCAGCTTTGCTAAATCAATTCTTGCATGTCGAACTTGCCACTTAGCAGAAATTATGCAAATGTGTGACATGGTGATGTAGAATGATGTCACAACGTCACAGAATTAAAGGCGGGGCTGCTGACGAGGCGTTTCAGGAGCAGCATTTTCCATGAAAGAGGGGAGCTTCTGTTGGTGTGGACGTTGGCCTCAAGATCTTTTACATGCAGAAGAGAATATATTAACACAAAAGGAAAGGAAAAAGCAGAAAAAGCACAAGAAGTCTCCTGTAAAGGTCAGGTTAAAACTGCAGTACATTATATGTTGTCCTTTTGCAACACTCACACACAAACAGGAAAAGCATAAAGTTGTTTATCAAGGCTGAAATGTTTGATAGAAAAACATTTTTAATCGCGATCCCTAAAATAACAACGTTTATATGGTCTTCACTAAATGCAAATTTCTGCCAAACAACATGGCAGCAGTCTATGTTGGAGTGAGGCCTGTATAGACTGGCACTCTCACTGCTTCTACACACTAAACGGGATACCACATAAGGTCCCGGTCGGACAGGGGACAGATTAATTACATGCTTGCTCACTTCACTGACCGCCTTGATAATGAACGCGTCACATCGACCAGGAATCCAGCTGGTGTATTAACCACCTTATTTGTGTTAGCATTGGCTTGGACACACTTTATCCTGCGGGGTGGTAAATGATCACAGTGTTCCTGCAGCTCCGGAGCCATAGGGGAGTTTCAGGCTGTTAATGCAGTAATAGAGCACAGCATGCACTTAAATACTGCAATTTAAAGCAATCTAAATATAAATAAAAGGGTTGCTGCAAGATAACTGCTACCATTTTCAAATTGATTGACAGATCTGTTAATACAGGGAGAAAAGATTATATAATAAAACCTCTAAGATATTAGCGTTTTCTGATGCTTAAGATTGTTGGTTTAAGTCAGAGTTAGAGGTAAATAGAGGGAAGCAATGCCCATATTTTATGAAACACACAAAATGGCAATTAGATAATGCACATTTTTAAATCATGTATCTTGATTTATATTAGTTGTACGTGTTTTTTTTTATGAGCAACTGGATATTTTTCGCGTATTGCACTGCAAGATCTTGTGTTTATTTGATTTTAAATTGGTATTCAACTGATGCATCAACGATCCTTCCCACATAGTGTGATGGCTGATCAATTCTAATGAGCCAAAACAAAAGCTAGGAGTGTTTCTGTATTTGAATAAATTGTTGAAAAAGGCACCCTTATAATCTACGTCATCACATGTAAATGGAACTCGTATTATATAATGTAGAATATCTCCACTTATAGAATTGTGACCTTTAAATTATACAAACATGATTTTATGTCAAAACTCTGTCACCCCAAATGAAAGTCCACATGTTTAAAAAGATTTTGCGGTGAACACTTAACATAATTTTCACGTGAATAATGCATTAAAGCATTGGAGTTGAATCAGAGTTCATATTCAACATTAAAGGAGCAGCATGTAGGATTCAGTGGCATCTAGAAGTGAGGATGCAGATTGTTGTCAACTTAACAAAACTCTACTCAACTCAATTGGCAGAATTATTGTTGGCTCTTGTCACAACACTCTGCTCATGGTCTGCTTTGCTTTAGACACAAAAAACAGTCGGTTAGGGCAAGGAAAGGAGTTTTAGCTTAAAACATTGGTGCATTCAGGATGTTTGAGAGGAAAGGGGGAAAAAAGAGGTACAACGTTTATGTGGTGGGGTGCCAGTGTGCAAAAAGGGCACCGTGGAGGGCATTTTATCATGTTTTATCTACTTTAGGAGTATCTAAAAGGGAACTTTCACAGCATTTTTTCAAACATGGGGGTACCTTGGTGAGATCTCATTTAAAAACACATAGATTTGTCTGAACAAACATGGCTGCAGATGTCCAAACTTCTCGTCACAAACACAAGGCTGGAAATTAGTCAGAACTCTCTTTTAAAACATCTGGTGGTCAGCGCCATGGTCCCTCGTCAAATATATCCAATCGTTTCAAACTTACAAGTATTAAAATGCAGACTGTCGCCCCCAGCATGGCAGCCTTGTCGCCCGAAACGCCACAAGCCCCAAAAATAACTATCAAGTTATAAATATGTAATGTGAAGGCGAATTACACGTTTTGTGTAAATGTCACCATGGTACATAGCCTATGACATTGCTCATGACATTGCACAAATCTGCTAACATTTCACCCTGGCAACTGGGCAGCTCTTCTAACCCTCCATTAAGGTTGTATATAAGTTAGGAATAAACGAAAGGCCCTCTCTAGAGCCGATGTTTGATTTGTCTGTTGTGAGCTACTGCAGAAACCTGGAACGGGAAACATGGCGGACACCGTGGAAGAGGACCGCCGCTCCCTCTTTAGCTATAAAGGGCTAATTCTCTAAGATAACAACACAACAGTTCCTAGTGTCAGGGGACAACAATGAAAACATTATTAGCACTGTTGTATTCCATTTCTTCCAACAGATCCTTGTAAATCCAACACACTGGACCTAAAGCTATAAATGAATGATTTAACCTGAACATTTTCCTGTCAGGGAGGCCACCCCAGTCGATTTTTTGATTGCTTCTCTTTTAACATCATCACACCTCTTCTTTTTGAAAATAGGGTTTTCTGCGACTTCTATAACTGGATTTCACACGTGGCCACCATTACAGCACAGCAGGGGGATATATATCACCTCACAGTAGAATAGTGACACATCATTACTGATTTGAACTCCTTGGTTTTTCAGCTTTCAGCTGCAGATCTCCTCTTGATGAGCGAAAGTAATATTGTTTCAGCTGCAAATCTGAATTGCACTGGCACTTTGATTATTCAACCCTCCTTTTGTCCAGGTTGTTAAGGCAGCGTACAGCAGGGGCTACAGCTGCACTGAAGGTCGTCCGATGGGTCCAAGTAACAAGTGGCATTGTAGTCAGATTGGAGGCTTTCCAGGGTACATACCAGTGGGACAACGGACTAACTCCAAAATAGCAAACTGTACAGGTCTTGGATGTTTTAAGAGCTCCAGTCTGTGCGGTTGGTCATGTTGTGAATTGTTGCCGTGGCGTGTCAATGGCAATCACCTGGCGGGATGTGGAAGGGGGCTGGCGCTGGCCGCTATACAGGGCTGAATCCATTTATACTCGGACTGACACACACAGTTTCCGTCTGTGTCTCTATGTAGGTTAGCTCCAGCCAAACACTGACAACTCTGGTCATGTGCTGTTTGAAAATAATGAGGAACAAACTGCAGCCGTGACTTATTATTTCTCCAGCACGCACTAATCTGGTGATTATTTTATGCTCTGCTGTCCCATCTCTTCCAGGCCACAATGAGCCAGGGCAAGAGGAGCAGAGCGAGCCCAATTATTTCTTTCTTTCTTTCTGTGTGTGTTTCTCTTAATTATAATTAATGCATGATATTCTCTTGATCCTGGACATGGTTTGAGTGTCCTCTCCTGCAACAATGATCAAATCTGCTGTGATATATCAAAAAGTCTGCTAAAGTCATAAACAGGCCATGCTATTTTCTTCTTTTTTTTTTTTTCACAAATTATTACTGACAGGTCATAATGATCATTTTGGTTCAAAGCTCATATTATCCCCATGAATGATGATTGAAGTTCATAACGATGTGTGTTTGACTTGGTGTTAGTCATGCGTGACAATTGAGTTATCATCTCTGAATAAATCATCCTGTGCAGGCTCAAGTTATTGGTTTTCCCAAGCTGTCACTGCAGAGTAAAGGAGCTCTCAGCAAATTCACTGACTTAAAACAGTTAAATCTCAAAACTCTTTTGAAATGATCTTGGTTTTTAAAAGCAAACGGATGACACAAGAGAGAGTTATGTGGCACAGCACTGAAAGCTCAACAGGTGTTGGCGACAACGGATTTGCCCAAACTGCGCATTTGCCACTACTGACTTGATTGGTCACTTTTGTCACATGAGATGGGTGGGAGGCCAAACTTTAAATACAAGCTCAGAGCAGCTGTCAAGTAACATCTGTCAGTGTGAAGGCAAAGGGATGTAGTGAAGTCTGTGCGATTACAGATGATCTGTAAAGAGGAAGAAATAATTTATTCAATAAACAATAATGGTAATATGTACAAGAAGGATCGTGTATTATTATTAGCATTTGATCAACATCAGACGCTCAAGTGTATCTCGGTGTACTCTCTCAGGTTGCAGAAGGGACATTTTTTCCTTTTTTTTGCTTTCACTTGGATGGGTTGTATTATATTCTATATATGCCAAGAAATACAATTTCAAAATAGGTGGCAGCTCCCAGGGCCCAAAAATCAAAATGTCCTTTTCGATCCATGCTGTATTGTACCTCACACTCCAGCCCCCACACTGTCAGCCTTTAACTACAGTATCTGTCAAACAAACCTTTTTAGCCTTGCAGGACGGCTGTCCACCAACTGACTCAGTCCTTGGTAACACTTAGAGACTCCCACGTGGAGACTCGGGTTGGATGGCAACAGGGGTTGGTAGGCTCAAGGCTCTTTTCTGGTATTTTGAATGTCACAGACACAAAAATGTGACATCTGGATGTTTGCTTTTTTTGACATGCACTCATCAGCTTTGTGAAAAATATCTGAAATTCACCCGTTGACCTGACCGGCCTACATGTGGGTTGCTAAGGCTAGGTGAGCACAGGTGTGAATGGTTGTCAAGCTGTCTGGGGAGGAAACTCAGTACCGCATTGTAGGTGGGTGATAAGTTATGTCGTAGGCCACCTCATCTGTTCAAAGACGGTCGTCCCAGTTTGACGTGAACAGATATTTTTACTCCTTTTTCAAACCATCCGTCTTTTTCCAGCCAAGATGTTTACACTGCTGTCCTCAGAAGACACTTACATCTGAAGGAGAAAAATACTTTATTTGAAGTCATGCGGGATGATGGGCGCTTTCTTCATTGCCAAAGACAATCTATCTGAAGTGACTCAGACAGAAATAAGGTCTACAGATGATGTAGGTCATGTTTTGTCCCGTCAGTTGACTTCCTTGATAGATCAAATGTCTGGTTGTTGGCTTTTTATTTTTTTATTTTAATGCATATTTTATATTTAACATGACACAACTTATGCACGAATCAACTCATTTTAGATATAGATATTTCTAGCTGAGACCTAACCTTTCATCGCTGCTGGTTAGAACATTCTGACATACCATATGCCACGAGTGAAAGTGTGCCCAATAATCCCAGTCACCCCTACATATCATGTTTCATTGTTACACCCCCTCGAAGCACTTAAGATGCTTAGTCTAGACTTAAGCATTCTTTGATTAATTGCAAGAATATTCAGTTCAAGATAAAGTTGATTTGTGACACAGCCTCACACAGAAGTTATGAATCACAACACACAAAAATACACAACAACAGCGAAGATAAAAAAGCTATAAGTGAAAGTGAAACTCTTCAAAAATGTATTGAAACACCAGGACAGCTGCCCTGTATTAATTTGCTTCTATCAGCTTGTGCTCAGGGAAGTCTTTTTGGTTTATAGATAGAAGCATGTCAGATACAGTGTGAGCTTTTTATAGCTTTTATAGGGACAGGATACAGTGTGGATGCAGTGCAACAAATGTGATTGTAATGTTATTGTAAAGGTCATTTAGAAGGCCTTTGAAATGATCCTTGCCACTTAACTATGACTTGATATTAGTGTCAAACATGACCTTTGGACAATGCTCGACTCTTAATTAGTCTGTAAAGTAACTAAATGTTTGCTTGAGTTATTAACACTCATATGATGTGTATTTTTCAAACAATGCAATCACCAGAAACATCACCGTGGCTGCCAATCTGTCCACAAACTCCGTCTCCATCCGAGTGCGAATGCAAGCTTCATAAAGGGGCACTTAGTGTCATATCCGATTACTTTTCTTGACTTCTGTGTTCCCTGACGCTCTCAGAGAGGCTTGTTCACAAGCGACTGCCCCAGACGGACACAACAATCTGTGAATCTTATTTTGTGGTGGATTTGAGTTTAATTCCCCGCAAATCCGTCTGATCGGACCAAATAAATCACAAAGGCACAAAAGCTTGTCCCTGCACATCGTGTACTCTACACTGTGAATTATGTTGTATCACTGGTCGCAATTTGATTACTAATCAAGGGGTAATTGCTGGGCATTCATCACAGCTTTGTGCCATTGTAATTCAAACAATTTTACCCTCCTCTTGTCCTGCAATCATCATTTTCTTCCTCCCCTCCTATCTAATAACCACGGCACTTCAATGAACAAGGTCAACAGTGTGCAAGATAAAGACGATTACACAAGGTCACGCTTGTGTTGGTGGAAATAGCCTGGTTAGCAGAAGGTTCCAGGCCTGG
>OMLP01028864.1:0-20980 GCA_900302685.1 Spondyliosoma cantharus | reverse complement strand
TAAGATTTATATTCTGTTAGAGAATAAAACAATACTTCCTTTAGTGATGAGCTAATCGAATCAATCTGAACATAGCGTTTTCGTTTTCAATTTGATGCATATGGCATTAAGGGAAACACCTCATTATATCATAAATGATGAAGCAGTGACTGCAGAGGCAGCCTCGGGCTGTCATGCCAGTCATTTATATGTAGCTGAGGTAATGACTGGTGAAATGCAGTTTAATATAGACTCAAAGGAGCTTGGGGGGAAAAATTCGTAATGAATTGCAGATCTGCTGCTTGCCTCTGGCAATGGTTCAGTCCGAAACATCACATCCGCTGTTCGCCTTTCATACTGTTGTCAACCATCAAAAGCATTAATTGTCACAACAAGCCTTTGTTAGGCTGTGTCCAAGTCTCAGCTAATTGTTTGGGGCTGTATAACTCATTGAGTCCTGGGGGCTCTGGGCACAGACAGCAGTTTCTGCTCCACTTCACTCCAGCCCGGCCTGAAATGTATGAAACTGTATCTACATTCAGATTACATAACCTAGCAGGCACTCTCTCAGGACATCTTCACTTGAGAACTATATTTACAAGTAAGACAATTACATGCCACAGCGCCAGTGAGGTTGCAGTACTCCATTATAATAATTATTTGACTGAGTCATAAGACTAGGAGGATAAATAACAAATGAATCAACTAAATAGACCCCATTAGTGCAGTCTGCATCTAATGTCAGATTGCCCTGTGTAACAGAACAGACATAATGCATCATATACTCTGTCAACACAAATCGCTGTTGTTTACAAGATCCCTGAAAGACACGAGACCTCTAACATGAAGAGTCAAAGAGCAAAAGTATATATGTATAATTTTAATTCAAATCGATCTTTTCACATGTGCATGTACAAATGTATATCCGTAACACAATGGTACATCATTTACAGAGACGTAAGCTTCCTTTTCACAAAGAAAAATATGCGTTTCCTTTTGTTTGTAAGGCAACATGGGTGGTTCAACTAATAATAACTAACTTTTCCATAAAATCAGTACATCAAATGTATTCATGTATATTAATAAGTTAACAAATCTGACATCACGCTGCATCAAATACATTTCATCATGTACAATAAATGGTGTAGAAAAGAAAATCAACCAGATTTGGTCTACAAAGTGCAGTGGCGACAATAGAAATATGTAGACAATAAAAGTTGTGGATGCTGGTAAACATGGTTTGTCTCTTTGGTGAGTTTTGAATAAATGATTTCTTATTTCTGTATGCAAATTTTTCACAACTACTAGGATATGCTTTAATATGTTCACATGACATGATGAGGTCATTGATGTGCAGTGTTACAGTTGCACATGTTGTGATCCTGGAAAAAGAAATTCACATAAGTGTTACAAAAAAAATATATTTACATCAAAATCCCTTTGGAAAATTTGATAATGGCTAAGGTCTGCCTGGTTGGGCAGCACATACACAAGAAATGTCTTCTATAATTTAACAAAAATAATTGCAAAATGCAAATATGAAATGTACATTGAGCGATGAAACATTTTATGTTCTATACGACACCCTCAAAGAAACCTCATCACAGATATTCAATATATTTTCTTTTACTTTTGATTCCACAATAGATCCAGTAGATTTTATTCCTGAAAACACAACGTAATTTCAGATGTATAAATAAACAGATGAATAACAAATAAATAAATAAATAGATAAATAAATATAAATCAAATTTAGATAAAACCAGATTATTAAGTCTAACATTTTGGGAAATGTTTGATGACACAATCAATATAACTGAAACATGACACTGCAACCAGCAGCCTGTTAGCTTAGCATAGCATCAAGACTGGAAACAGGAGGAAAAAGCTGACCTGGTTCCATCTTCACAAAAATCACCTACCAGCACCTCCAAAGCTCACTTTAAGCGACATAATGTAGCCCTTTCACCTTAAAATAACAACTTAAAGCTCATTTGAATGCTACATTGACTTGCAGTCGGGGGGATGAACTCTCTGTCTCAGCTACTCCGAGCCCCTGTCGCTTGTTTCTGCACTATGTAAATTCAGGTAGCGGGTCAATACTCAGTGCGTACCACTTTATGGCACTGAGTCGCACACAGCACAAGCTATCACTAATTTTGTTGAAACTGGATCATCTTTTATGGAGTAAATGTTTTCTGGGTTTCCCACTGCTCTGCCTCAACTGTCTGTGATTAACGGACTTTCCTGAAAGCAACCTGTACCTGGTGCTTACTGTAGCTGCAAGCTAGCTCTGTTAGCTGACTCTAACAGAGAGTGTAGACCAGGAGATAGAGGTCCAGGGCTGGAATGGACAACACTGGTTGGTTAGCGTCAGCTTTGCTTAAATAAAGGCTGGAGACAGACCAAGAGCCAGACTTGTTGCTGTTGAATACTAAGTATTATTACCTGGCTGGCCGTTTCGACAGTGGCTCAGCCAGTAGCATTTTACAGCCAGTTGTTATTGCCTCTTCTTCTAAGGTTACTGCTGTTCGGCGTTACTGTTTTGAGTTGTGCACACGGCTGGTGCAAGTTTTTTTGACTGCAGCATTGACGAAATGCCTGAACATACGTGTTTACTACAAGACGTCAGTTTACAAGACATAACATTGTTAAGACAGGCCGAGTTTTGTTTTTAGTACGCATGCAACGTTACATTACATCTGACAGATTGTTAAAGAAACCTGCGATTTGTATTTCCGATCGCTGTGTTGAACTCAGAAACAGTGGGGGGCGACAAATCACTCGAAATATGAATTCCTACATCGTATTGCTTTACCATGTAACATGTTTAATCCGTACAAAAACTCAAAACTCAACTCAAAAACGCGCAAAAATGGAAATGCTGGACTATCTCTAAGCAGGGAGTAGTGGCTTTACTGCAAATCTTTCCTCCATGAGATTGACAGGATCAGCATACTAGCTGTGTCCCTCTGTTTCCAGTCTTTATGCAACTTAGCCATTTAACATGTCTGACAGTGGTATCAATAATATCACATATCTGTCCGCCAGAAAGTGAATAAGCGTACTTCCCTAAATGTAGCGCTTACTTTTAACATTCTAAATCGTACCACCTGTCAGAAAGAACTATTCTCCTGATCGTATGTAGAAAATGCAAGGACATTGCATTGAAACCTAACCTTGCAAGATAATTACGAAAAATAGGATTTCACCATAGTCATTTCCAGAACTAATATTTCTTCTCCCCTCTTCATCGTTCTGAAGCTGCAGATCAATGGTGGTTCTCATTACTGTGTGAGCAGCCTGAGCAGATGTACGAGTTGGCATTACAGGCAATTGGTGCTCATTTCATCAAGCTCCAAACCTCTTGAACCAACAGCTTAGCTGTGATACTGATTACTAGAAAGCCACAAGGATTTCATAAAGCCAAAAGAATTTAATCTGCCTCCACTGTGCCTGCATGATAAATCCATGCATGGCACTTACAGTAACATGTATTTGTTACATAAACAACTTCACTTCCTCCAACTCTACAAGTAATATAACGTGTATGCAATCTTATGTGCACCCATTTGGAAGAGCTTTAATTTGGGACGGCTCATCCATCAGCCTCTGGGAGTTCAAAGACATAACGCATTAAAAAATAGGGGTGGAAACAAATAGCTGTCACAGAGAGGAATCTGATCTTGTGAACAAGTATTTTACCAATTTTACAGTTAGTACAGTACAAGACAAATAATTCAACTTTGTATAAAAGAATACAGACTTTAAGGAGAAGACTTCTCTGAGGACACATTATAAAGGCTCCATTAGAATGGCTTTGTTTGTATAAAATCATCATCTCACATTGACCAGAATGTATCACCACATGTTTTAAGGAGAACATCAACTGTTCACTTCGAGCAGATTTATTTTTTATCCCACTTTCATGAGGAAGAGCAGCGCCTCTTTTAAATCTTTTTCCTTTATACACCCTATTTTTTTTTATCTTTAATTCAGGTGAACCCTCTTCCTCCCCAAAGCCTCTTTTCTAGCTTTCACAGGCAGCTGTTGATGCCATAGAGCAGTAACTCAAAGAGCATCTTGCTAGTCATCGCACTAGATAGAAATGGCTTCTTTTGGCAACACTTTGAGTGCAACTCGCTCAATGTATCTAATTGCAAGTACTCCTTGTCGCCCTCCCATCGAGTGAGCACGGAGCAGATGCCTACAAGTACGTGAGCTGTTGAAGTATCCTGCTGCAAATCCTGTAGGATTATTCTGCGCCGCTAACAACCATTAAGCAGTGAGATGACAACGATAAGAACACTGTAAGATCAGACGAAAAAAGACTTGTTGTGATGTGACAGTTTGGTGAAGATGTCATTCTTAAGTACTCAATAAATACTCAATCCTTGTACCTTAACGTACTGTCTGTCAAGGGAGATCAATTCTCCAATGATATGACATGTCCGATCATACAGTTAAAGTATAATTTTAGACACTTTTACTTGTTCTCACCAGACAACAGAAAATTGCCTGGCTTTTCAGTCACATCAAACACACTGCAGCCTTGTTGAAAGGATTCAGTCTCTTCTGTAAATCACTTCATTGTTTGCACTGGACAGAAAAAGATTAAGTCTGTTTCCCTTTGATGTTGTACTGCAGATTATGTGCTTGCGACCATGGTCACACAGCTGTGGTCTGTTTGATGCTGTGGAAGCTGATCCTGGTTGGGGATGTGGGGATGGACATAGCTCGGGCCACTCGGACTCGAAGGGCGTGGTTGTCCTGCCAGCGGTGCCATCGTTTCCTGACGGCGGAACGTACCTAATGTGGAGGATGAGAGGATTTTAGGATTTTATTGTAACATCACTGCTTCATACGTGCATAGGAGAACACACGTTACTAATAACATTTTGGATAATACACATTGTAGCCGAAAGAGAAGATCAATACCTCTCTTACATCTTTTTATTGAATATGAAGTTACAAGTAACAAGGAGATTGTTAAAGGAGCAGTTCATCCAAAAGTGAAAGTCCAGTCATTATCTGCCCTTCGTGCAAATGGACTATAGGATGAAGTTTTAAGCCCCAGAAGCCCCAAGATCCCAAACTGATTTGAAAAGACATTATTTAAACCATCAATCCATGGTCGAGCTTGTGCACCTAACACTTTAAGCTTAGCAGCTACAGTGAAGATAATGGCTTAAAACGCGTGTCAATTACATCTTTTCAAATGAGTGTGGGATCTCAGGGCTTCCAGAGACTTTGACTGCGTCCAAAAATATACAAATATAAAGTCACATTAAGATTTTATGTGGTTTTGTGGCCCACGTTTTGTTAATGTTGAAATTCTGATCCATGTGGAAAAAAAAGGCCAATCATATAGAAATGTATGAACTTCACATGTGACATTACATGTTAAAGCTTTAGTTCACACTTGAAAATATGCACTTCACAAAAAACACAAAATAAAACAAGCTGGTCACTTACACCTACGTTAACATCCCAATCACAGTCTTACTTGTGGGATATAATTACATTTCCGCAACACTTTAGAAATTGAATGCCATCAGAAAAGACCTCACACTTCAAAGCTAACACTTCAATAGCAAGATGAAGCCAGCAGTGTTACATAAATGGCGTCTTTCATTTAGCTGAGCATAAGGCCATTAATTAACACATTAGTTGCTATTCTTTGTTTTCTGTCTAGATGAAACAGTGGTGAATTAGGGAGCTTGAGATGAGATCTCTTTTTTTTCTTTGGACAGTGCCAGACTATTTCCTCTGTTCCTTGCCAAGAAATAAGAAGATTGATACCACTCTAAGATATGAAAGCGGTATTGATCCTCTCATCTAACTTTTGGTAAGAACGCCAAAAAGTGAATTTTCCCAAAAGCATTCTGTAAGTATTGAAAAAAACAAAAACTCTATTTGATAATTAAAAGAACAGTGTGTAAGTTGATATTTTTAGGTTTCATGGAAAGAACGTTATGAAAAGAAAAGTTATCATTATGCATTCACTGTGAAAAATGGACGAGCTATAGTCATGTGGAGAAAAAGTGGGCACTTCCAATAAGTAACTATACAAAAGGGGTGACACTCAAAGTCCTCACACTCCCTCATCCTCATTAACCTCCTCTCTACCGCTGACTTTTAATGCTTGGAGGGAAAGAAGAGAGCAGCATAGTCTTTCAAAGTCTTTCATTTGTCACGGTTACTGACAATTGTGTCATTTCCATAATGTCATTAATGTGAGTTTCAAACTGATGGAAGTCCAGCAGTTTTCTTTTATTTAAATTAAATAGAAGGACCAAAATTAAAATGTTACAGTTTTTCTTTATGAAAGCTACCTGCTCCTACCTCGGCTTGAACTTGAAACGGAAATTGTAACTAGGAGGCGAGTTAGAAAAACATACCATCATTTGCTTTATTAAGATCATACGTCAAGAAGCACGTTGACAACTTTAATGCAATTCAGAAATATTAACTTTCTGCAAAGCTCCAGTGACTTACCTCTCCATTTAGAAAGCAGTAAAACACTGACACGAAGAACCCCTGCAGAATAACACACATTAGTATTACTAGCAGTCGTAACTGCGGCTGTATTGTGAAATGGCACCTTAATTAGACGTCAGAGAATTCAGATGCCGCAGGAGAAAAAGGCAAACAAAAATGAAGCGTTCAGTTTTGGGAATGCATTTTGTCATGCTAAATATAATTCTTGACAATAAAGACGCTCTCTCTGCCTGATCCTCCCACTCAGTCTTACAATTTAAGTGCAGAAGATAGAAAGATAAAAATAAAAAAATGGCCACAGAGGAGAAATCAAGCCCACATGACCCCGTTAGTCCTGTCAGCTGTGAGTACAGAGCAAGAGGCAGTAGGGCCATATAGTGTGTGCGTGCAGCCAGGATGCTACTTCAAATCATCTTCCCATAGAAAAATGCCCATAACCTGAAAATTCCTCCTGAAAGAAGTGAGGCTCCGCGATAACGCGCATTAAGAAATCAGCATGATTCACTTTCTATACAGTGTGTGTGGGCTGGCGAGCGTTGGCCAGTGTCACACTGCATCATTACCCGTAGTCTCACCTGAAAAGACTGCAAAAAGGAGTTGAAATAGATGAAAACGATTTGTGAGATATCGTCCTCCCCCGGATTCACAAAGAAGAGCATGTAGGTGATACCCAGCAGAGGTAGCAAGACCAGTGTTGCTTTCACAGCTTTCCTGTGAAGACAGGGATGCAACATGAGCTGCCTGCTTTATGATATCACTAAAAATAAGAACTTGGATTTCACCCGAGTTGATTTTTAGAAAATGCGTGATTCTGTGTCAGTGGCAGACTGGGAAAAGAAACACAAACACACCACCGCCTCGCTTCACAAAATGTCAACACTTTTTTAGCGATGAAGAATAGTTTTCCATATGGCACCAAGCTTTATTAAGGGACTTTCTATTAAAGGTCCAGTGTGTAGGATATAGGAGAATCTATTGGCAGGAAAGGAATATAACATTTATAATAATGTTTTCATTAATGTATAAATACTTGAAACTAAGAACTGTTGTGTTTGTTGTTAGAATGAGCCTTATATATCCATCCTCCTCTGTGGATGTTTCTACAGTAGCTCAGAATGGACAAACCAGAGAAGGCATTTTGTGATTTGTACCCACCACAAAGGAGAGTAAGGCAAGGGGTATTTTGTTGGTTGCGATCTGGAACCAACACCATTTGATACCCCTACACACACATACCCCTACATTTATATTACTAATTACATATTACTTATTATATTAATATTACATATTACTATTACATAAAGCACTTATACTAGTGTTTTAACTGCTTATTCATCAATTCAGATGCAGAGAGCTAATAATTTGGTGTTTAGTGTCTTGCCCAAGGACACTTTACCATATAGACAGGAGTAGATGGGGATCGAACCACCAGCCCTGTCATCAGTAAGCAAACCTTTCTACCTCCTGAGCCCACATGGTTTATTAGATGTGACTAATGGATTTACAAATGGTGAATACATAATACTATGTATATAAATACTAATGCTTTGAATGAGTGTCAGACATTTACAAGAACAAAATTAAGTTTTCAAATAACCCTTTTCAAGGTTTTCATCATCTGCAATTGGTTAAAATGCATTCTGAATATTCATAATACTTTTTTCTAAAGACTTGCATTTTACTTGCTAATAAACCATTGAGTGTGCACTTTAATAGCGATGCAACAACGTGGTAAAGCACCCGTTCTCTCTGTAGATATTGGCTCATTGTAAAGAATTTTTGGTTGGAAGAATTTTAGGCTCTTTTCCAGAGGGCAGGTGGCTAAACTATCCATTGGAGGGCGTTTTCTGATGAGCTAAAGAGCTACAGTAGCTAAACAAATCTGTGAAACAAATATGTTTAAAATGAATTTGGCGGTTTAAATGTGCGGAGATGCATTCTTTAAATAATCTCTTTAATGCACGTTATGCTTGACATGCTGTGCCAAGCATGCAATTGAAAGATTACAGAAATTCCTGTCGGTCCTTGTTTCATTTACCCTGCAGTTTATATCCTTCATGTAATTCTGGTAAAAGCATTTTGAAGGAACCATTATGTTCTATTTTTAGGTCAACAATTTATGGCTGACACTCCTGTCTTCTGCTCAGCTCAATCTGCATGGCTCGTGTCAGCATATCTGCCACACAACAACTGTAAATCCAACTCTAGCCTGAAAAAAATGCCTGAATTTGAAGTTGTCGGCTGTGACACGGTAAACAAGGGACACACTCCAAATCATCCCCAAAGGAGAAAAAGCGCACTTAAAGTAAAGGGTGAGAAAACACTCTCACAATTTAGCGGTCAGATGCGCAACATAACATCGTGACTCAGGATTGCATGCGGTTCCCCCGACTCTCAGGCAGACACCAAAGCTCTGCATTTAAACTCTCATCAAGTGACGCAGTGTGAGACGCATGAAAGGTTTTCCACCTCCAAAGATTACGGGTGGGACTAAATGAAATGTCCACTTCTGAGAATTGCCCTGTGCTTGCTCAGGTAGGTTTGTTTGTCTGACACATAGAGAGGAAACTGCCATTTCACTTAAAGAAGAACGTTCATTTAAAAATATAAAATATATATTTTTCCTCTCACCTGTAGTGCCAGTTTGTTTGGATGCGAGTTGCTGAGTTTGGAGATGTCTGCCTTCTTTCGATCAAAATTCAACTAGAAGGCACTTGGCTTCAGTGAACTCAACAGTAATACCTCTTTCCAGAAATCATGACCGGTTAACAAACTTGAATTCATCACCAATCAGAAGGAAACGTGCATCTACTTATGAACGAGAGGCTTGTAAGAAGAAAAAAGTAATAACCTCCTTGTTGGTTGAGCTGTAATGTTAGCTATCTTAGCCTCCACTACGTGTAAGAGAATAACATATATTTTTGATTTTGCACTGTCTCTTTAATTTTAGCTAATCATATATAATATTGGTGTCATTTACACTCGTGAGCTCGTCTGATAAGGTATTTGGGGATTAAGCACACAGATTTGTATGAAATTAAGTCAGAATTTAAATGTTGACACTAATTATGAAGGATAGAATTAGTCTGCCTTGAGCAGCTTCTTTGATGCTTAACAATGTGTTTCTTCACAGCATTAAAACATTGCATGTTGTCCTTGAAAAAAGCAAACAGATCAGAGCAGGAGTGGCATCCGCACGATCAGCTCACCTGTACTGTATCGTTTCAGAAGTGGTTGAAGCTCTTAGCTTGGTCATAAGAATCCTGACTATGTTGAAGAGGAAAACAAAGTTTATCTGGAAGAAAAAAACACAAGCAAGGAAAATAATTAGTTTTGAAGCCTGGGTTAATGGCTCGCAGTGAAATGCAAGAGCAACAGCCCTGCTCATTACTGAGTAGGAGGAGTATCAACACAAGACAAAGCTGCCACCTTTCTCAACAAGACAGTGTTCGATATGCACATGAGGAAGAAGTGGTTACCACACTGCTGCATGCTGGAAACAGCTTGTACATAACCATTAGCGGATACATTCCCATGGATATTATTTTCAGGATTCTCCAGAGTGTAAATACCATAACCCATGACGAAGATTAATTCAACCAACAAGCTAGATGCGGGATGAAAATGGGTTTCATTATGAATCCATTTTCGATTCGGGCAAGGTTTTTTTAAAATCAGTTTACACCTACACGCAGGCACTACCAATAAATCTTCTGTCAGTGCAAACTGAGAGTACAAACAGTGTGAAAATAATGCCAGTGGATGCACAGCGGAATGACTCTGTGTTGTTGCTCACCAAAAGCACAAGAATAACTGGTCCCTGGTAAATGTAGTCCATATATTTTCCAGGTTCTTTACCAAACCAACATCTGTTGACAAAACCAACAAAAGAATTAACACCACGGAAAACATTTAAGAAAAATATTAAAGGAACTAGGCGAGAAACCTTGCCTCTGGAATACTTACTGTTCATTTTCATAATATAACTTTCCTATGGCCCATGCTACTATTATAGGGCATGGAATACCTGGAAAAAAGAAATAAAAAGATTAACATAAGTTATAATTCCAGTACAATGATATAAAGTTCAACCTTGGCAAAAAAAATTCTAAAAACGTTTGTATCGGTTGTCAGGACAAACTGCTCATTGCAGCCAATATTAACGTTTATTGATAGGCGGTGACATCTAGTGGTTGTAGTAATTATGACAGGAGGAAAGGAGGGAGTCATTGGCCGTACCAGGTACTTTTCTTGTACCTAAAACAAACCATATACTTTTAATGCCTAAACCTAATCAATGCGTTTTTTTTGGTGCCTAAATCTATCCAAGTAGTTTTGGTGTCTAAACCTAACCCCGTAGCTTTGTTACCTTAACCTAACCAAACTGCAATTGTTTCAACATAATGACAAAAGTCCAGCACATCCATCATCCATCCTATCCGCACGTCATATATGGTATTTTTGAGTCATTGGTAATCAACCTCCTCGTTCAGGTCTTAAAATATTAGAAGAAAAATAATAATGTCTGTTAAAATCTCAATGTTGTTTGTTTTTTCCAAAGGAGAGAAATAAAAACAAGGCTTCAAAGTCAAATAATACATCAGTCAGAAAACTCATAGATAATGAGCAGCTATAGTAATGGATATGTACATCATTTGACAACTAAATATTGTGTAATACATGCTAGAAATAAAACTTTACCAAAGTAAACAACATGCTTTGAGAAATACTTAAAATGACATGAGAAAGATTTGCGACCAAACAGATGCCACATGTATGAAAATCATGATCAAAATCGTCTCAGTAAAAGAGCAGTTTGTGTTAAGTTCTCCATCCTTCACGGAGACCTACTGCAGCTCTTTCTACTAAACATTTCAACAGTGATGTGTCAAATCAGCATGAGATGTCCAGTGGATGCACAGCAAAAATTAGGCGCTGGACATGGCGGTGATGTGTTTTGAGGACAGGATGTCTGCATACTGGGCCCCAGGGATTCTACTGTGGCTTAAGAAAAGAACAAGTGTGCTTGAATCATCAGAGATAACATGAAATTATTTAACCTTGGTGTGTTGACATCCTCTCTTCAAAAATGGACAAAATCTTTAAGGGCTGAATATGCAATATTATCATAAAATATAGAGATTTCTTTTTCACTTTTGAATCTACAATGCTTTATTTTGTCTGCATGTTAATTAGGTCTGCGTTTCAGAGGTTATGCTTAATTTACACTCTTTTGAGACTGCATCAGAACCTTAATGCTTCTTTATGTTAAGATGAAAGTAAATGAAGTAAAGCCCTTTGGGATATAACAGTCCCCCCGAAGGACTTATGTCTGAAATTCAAGGAAAGCAATCCTTTCAAGCAAGCAGTTCAGTCTTGACTTTCTCACCCTGCCAGTGAGACAACAAGCTAATTGGGCAAAACATCTCCGGGCTAAATATCGTTAGTACAAACATCTGATATATTAACACAGTGACAGAAAGCCGCCGAGATATGATGACGTTTTTGTTGACTAGATAGACGAAGTGGATCAGATGCTCATAAAGGTGAAATGACCTTTAATGGAGCTGAAGTCTAAACCTATTTCAATCCCAGCTAGATTCAGGCCTCTGGTGGAAGACGGATTTAATCTGCCCCACTTCCATCATTTCTTAATGAATCCTTATGAACAATCTCAAAAGACATGTGTCAGTGGCTCAATGACAGAACTCTTTAGTAGCTCGTGGTTTCCACAATGCAGCAGTTGTAACAATGAAAGAACAAAATAATTTGCACAAATCATTGCTTTAAAAAAAAAAAAAAATACTTTCTTTTTAATGACTCTCTTCCATGCAGGCTTGTTAGGATTTAAAAAGGAGAGCGAAGTTCGGCCGATCCTGGTGGGTTCAGGTTGCATGTCCATGCTCTAGCTTGACAGCGAGATGCAAGACATTTTCCAGCCATCTATGTGTGCAACTAAAACCAGGCACTTTAACCCGAAACATAAATAAAAATATCAAATGGTTCTGTGCTTAAAACTAACTACACCATAACCACACAAGTTAAACGCACAAATTAACCATAACAGTGGTTTACAGAAGCATATAATGCCAACATCTGTTAGAGATTCAAGATTTATTTATTTTGTCATTTTACAACAAGGTCATATAACTAGAGGGAGTGTGTAGTCAAAACATAAATGATTTCAATGGATTGATAATAGGTAATAAGAATAAACAATTTCTACTGATTTATTTTTATGTTTATTGCTGTAACCTGCATTTCCTCAACAAGCAACAGCTACAATGATTCAGCATTTTTTTTCACAGAATGGATATCACAGATGGCTGGCATTAATTACAGAACATGAACATATTATTATTCAAGAGATATATCATATTAAAAACAAAAAGCAAAGCTAATCTAGACCTGCAGGAGTGCTTGGTGAATTTTAAGTACTAATGACTTGACCTTCGTCAGAGAGGAAGCTGCACTGATAATCTAATCATTGCAAGAATCACATTAGATCATTAAAACTAGATTGATCTGTGTGATATCTGCCTTTGGTTACTTCTATTCTAAAGCCAATACGAGCCTCCAAATCATGTCATCCATGTGTCATTACCAATCATATGTCATCTACTCCCCTACTAGTTATGTATTTATTTGTCATTCTTGTGTTCTCAAAGCTCTGCTGCATGACCTAGATGCAATAAAGTATGTGTTGTTTTTTTCCTGCTGCAAGAACACACAATGTCCATTAAAAAAAAAAAACAAAGAAATAAAATGTCAGACTGGTTCAGGGAGGTATACGAGCATGTCTCCGTGTGCATGTTTCTGCCTCAACACGGAATATTCTGACACTACAATTTCAGTCATAGCTTACTGTAAGTCAAGATGAGTATAGGAAATTTATGTGGTCAGGATGTGCGGCATGTTCAAAATTCATTCTATCACAGGTATCAAAGGACAAAATGTCCACACTTCACTGCAGCTCTGTTCTCTTATGCAATCGAAGCCTAATCTTGAGCCTGAAGCACTAAAGTGCAATAATTTAATGTCATTCATCCACTGTATAAGACACAATGCCATATACAGTCATATACAGTCCTATATATTTATTTTTATTTATCTATATTTCTAAGAGTTTATTGTTTATCTTATACTGTATTTTTTTGTTATACCTCTTTATTTTTCTGTTGTAAGCTGCTGGAAATTTCAATTTCCTTGCGGGAGTCATCCCAAAATGATCAATAAAGAGAAGTCTAAGTCTAAGACTAAAGGGTCTCTCTGCTTCAGTCACCGCCGTGCAGACCTCTCTTAAGTGCCTCATTCAAGCAAATGTTCACTTTGAATTGGGAGTAAATGTCACATAAAACTGTGGTCCAGCTGTTTCACAGCCCGGTTTTCATTTGAGAAACATTCTGACTGCAAGTACCTGACATATACAGTATACTGTATATTCATTCTGACCATTTTATTAACTTATCGTCGAGAAAAGTCCTGTTCTCTGGTCCTCGTGTGTTCCCTATGTTCCTGACTTGTTCTTCATGGTTTTCGGTTTGTCCTCAGTTTTGACAATACTTCTGTATTTTCCTTCGCCTGCCCTTTTTGTTGCCAATTTTTGTCACCTATCATTTTATTGTTTGCCCTTTTTTCATTTTTCGCATTTCAATGCATGTGAGGTCAGGAAACATAAAGTCTAATTGGAGTCTAAATTAGGTGTTGTGTCCTGGCAAACTCAGCTCTAACATTTATCATTTTGAATTAAAACCAATAAGAAAAACAATTATAAAAAGTAGGAAAATGTTAGCAAAACCACATCTTTTCACATCTTCCTACTTTAGGAGACTAAAAAATATTGTATTGTGCTAAACTGTGAACCCCCCGTGTAAAGTACACAACCAAGCGCTGAGTGAAGTGTTACTAATGCGCTGTCAAGATAAAGATACTCACACCAGCCGATGAAAAGGAAGACCCACTTTCGGAGCTTATCAGTTGAATAAGTCATTACAATGGCTGTGTGGAGGTAACATCCTTCAACAAACATCCAGAAGAAGTTTGTCACCACAAAGTAGTTGTATATTGTCGTAATTAATCGACACCAAGGCTGAAAAGAGGAAACAAAAAACCCCAATTACTAAAACACTTTTCTTGATACAACATTCTTCGCAGCTGCACTTGTTAAGACTTTCCAACAAATGCATATGTTATGTGTATTGTTGCCGTTACCTCGTTGCTCTCGTGGATATTGTGGTCAATCAGCTGAAGCAAAAACCACATAACATTCCTCAGTATGAAGGTGGTGATCAAGTTCCAGTGGATGATGTTTCGAAGACACCTTATGCTCCTGTTCCACAAGTCCGACGTAAGACATGTTTTATTATCTCACTTTCATAGAGTCAGACATAGAGCCTATTCATAAGAAAACTCGATTCTAGGCCTTTCATTATCCAGTTTGTAGTGTCAATGTGTTCCAAAAGTACATGCATACACTCATTTCATTTCATGCAGATGCGTGGTATAAAAAGTAAGGGTTTAAAGTAAGCCAGATTAGCAAAATACTCATGGGTGCACAGATAACTGTCACCGAATTACTTTAAAACTTCAAAAAAAATGTAACATTTGATCATTTTATGGCAAGATCTGGAACTCAATGGATCCTCATTGTTCTATGATTTCTAAGCAGATTTATTGAATCAGACGTCAGAGATATTGATATCCGCAATGTGTGCATGAGATTTTAAATCACACCAAATCCAATAATATACGTATCATATCTATGTGATTGAATTTGAATTTGAATTTGAATTTAAGTTTGAGTTAGAACATAGAGACAAAGGAGGAGGACATTTTCCACGCTAAATTGGGTTTAACGACTCTTGTACTGTGGATATGGCGGCTCATCATGCATTAAAGAGCCGCTATAAGATAAATAATTGAATTGGTCAAGCTTTTAACTGACTGTTTCAGGTTCATATGACGGTCAAATTGTTGTTCCAGAGAATTTCCTATCTTGCCAAGTAGAAACGTCTGTGAGGATAGCGCGAAGCAGTTAGGCTGTACCATGAAATCTTAAGAGATTTAATTTCGGAACAAAACATTGACAAAGAAATCAATATTTGCCTGCAGAAGCCCACACCGATCAATGCATAGTGAACAACCCATCTGAGGATGTTTATTATCTGAGCAGATGTAAGTGTCTGTGTGCACGCGCGCACATTTGTGTGTGTGTGTGTGTGTGTGTGTGTGTGTGTATGCGTTTAAAGCATGAAAAGAGGTACAACTGCTCAGAAGAAAGATGTATTATTAAATACAAATTATGTTTCTTTTAGCCTGAGTGCTGCATCTGAGCCGAGCTGCAGAGGACTATTCATTTGACATAAGCGAGTTAATGATAAGCAGTCCGAGGATATCATGTGAATTTCCCTGATTGTCTTCTGTGAGGTCTCATGCATACGGGACACATTTAGATGGGAACTATTTCTGTACTTGCCTTAAGCACAAGAAGAGAATGAAGGCCACGACTAGCGCTCCCACGGAGATACAGTGGCCTAGGTAGTTGATGATCAGCGCTATTTTATAATGCATTGGATATTTTCTCTGTAAAAACAACACTTGAATTACTTCTTTAATGTGAATGCTAGGCAACAGAACAAAGATTTAACATAAGAAACACTTAAATACATTACTAGAACCAGAGTTGATTGATGAATCTATCGAGGCTTCATTGTTTTGAGGTTCAACTTAAAGGGACAGTTCAACCCAAAATCAGAAATACATATTTTTCATTCACTTGTAGCATTATTTATCCATCTAGATTGTTTTGGTGTGAGTTGCTGTGTATTGGAAATATCAGCCAGAGACATATCTGCCTTCTTTTGAATATAATGGAATTAGATGGCACTTGGCTTTGGGTGCTCTCTTTCAAGAAATCATGACCCAGTTACTCAAGATAATCCACAGACCTCAAGCAGTTTCATCGAGGAACTATTTACTTTCTACCGAATTACACCCACCAACTGTATCATCTACTCATTGAGGAAATGCTGGCAAACTAAGCTAATCTAAGATAGCTCACATTACAGCAGAACCAGCCTGTCCTCATCAAACGACTATATAGGCCAAATGTACAAGCGTCTTATAACGACCCATATTTATGTTTCTTGTGAGCATCACAAGTGACAAAGTCTTCATAGGGAGGAGGAAGGGACGGACTGTTGTGTAAAAATATAACATCAGACTTTCCCCCGGGGGACTGCTCTTGTCCCATGTGAAACCAAAAGTCAATGGTGAGTTACTTCAACTTCCTAACACAGTTAAATCAAACACATAATGTAAATATGTAACTTAAGTTACTTGAATAATATACTTACTTGAACCCAAATCATAATGTTTTCCTAAACCTAGCCAAGTAGTTTCCTTGCCTATACCTCAACAAACTGCATATGAGGGCTGAGTTGGAGCCTCTCAGCCTGAGAAAAGAAGCTGCTCTATAGTCTGCGGGTGTGGCAGCAGATCTTTCTATATCTTTTGCCAGACAGTATCAGGGTGAACAGACTGTGGCTGGGGTGGGTGTTGTCTTTTATGCTGCTTTTCCACTAGCACTTTTGGCCACGCCAAGTCAAACCGAGCCGTGCTGATATGTGTTTCCATCAAAAGTTTAACTGTGCCAGCGAAAGACCTGCTCCAAGGGCTGTGTGTTCAGCTCTCAGTACTTTTGTAGCTTCTAACCAAATCTCTTTTGTTTCTTTCGTCCTGTTTGTACTTTTAAACATCTGCTGTGTTTTACTGTTTCATCGTGTCTACTTTCAGCTTTGAATGACTCAATAACTTTATTTATGAAGAAGTTATAGAATAAAAAACGTGCTTTTAATTAGTGGAGCCACTTTGTTAGCAGTGATTCTTCAATAGTACTGCAAGGATTGGGACAAGTGCGCCAACCTGAGTAGAGCCAGGCCGGCAGATGTAATGGAAAAACGGCGTGAGTGTGCAGACGTTCCATTTCACCATGTCTATGATGCTCTGTAGATGGGAACCAGTGATGTTCTGAGTGGTTTTAATCAACAGCAGCAGAGCTGTTTTTGAGGTTTCTAGTGAGGATGCTTTCTATTGCTTCTCTGTAAAAAGTTGACAAGAGCATGGCACAGGAAATTAACCTCCTTCCTTCATAAGAAGAGCCTTTTTCTCGAGCCGCAACAGTCAGGTCATTTTGGGAACAGTGATGTATGTCATTTTAATCCATTCGGTCATTTTAGATATGAGGATGCATTGACCAAAAACAATCTAGATGGATAAATAGTACTACAGGTCAGAGGAAAATACATACAGTATTTTTGATTCTGGGGTGAACTGTCCCTTTAAGTGAGAGAAAGCAAATGTCATTGACACACTTCAGAATGGCTTAAAATTACCTGAGAAAATAGAGCAAGACCCAGAAATACACACAATCAGGAGACGTTATGTAAGGTAAATGGGCCAAAAACTCGTTACACACATCAGTCTTACGGTTTGGCCTCAGAACTGTACTTCTGAATTTGTTAAGTCATCTGGAAACAAATGTTTAAACAGTTTGAGTGAAGAATAGAAAATGCAGTTCAATAAGCGTTCACGCACATTCTCTTTTCTATAAATTGCGAGGATTCTCTTGTGTGCCATTTAGTTTAATGATGAGTGTGAACTGTGAGCGGGTTTGGTCCGGCGACACCACACTCACCTTCTCCTCCAAAATAGGTTCACAATTGGAGTAATTGCTCTTCAACGCCCACGTTCCATTATCCATGCATTCCCTGTAAGCACTCCCTGCAAGAAAAGATTTGGGAGCACGGTTGAGAAAACACTAAAATCAGGGCATTGTTGCAAACAGCGTTGTTTTTTTCAGATACTTGGTGAGCTCGATTTGTTCGTCCGCTCGTTTCCCTCATATGTATTCAGCGTCCGAATTCAGCGACTCAGAGTCAGTTGTTTGTTGAAGTGAGATTATAGTGAAGGGTCTGTGAATTAGGTAAGCTTAAAACATCCTTCCTTTGGAGTTCAAACTTGAATACCACTACCTGCCCGAGCCTTACGCGGAATACTAATTCAGCAGTGGAAATATTCATTCACGACTGGGAAATGCAAAGCCTCTTACTCTGTCAGTTTATTTGCATATCTTCCTTTAAAAGCCCGCCTTCCGCAATCAACTTTGAACTGAATTTTTTTTCATTTGGCAGCTTCCTCACCGTGCCTTTTGGAGGACCCCTTTATCTCTCTAAGAGCGGAAAAGAGCTGGGCGGAGAGGGAACAGCAATATGTGTGAAGTTCATTTTCTTCTATTCTATTATGGCCAGCTACTAAGGGTGATAATATGAATAACTTTGCTGCCAAGATACACATAATTTGTTTAGGTTTTGTATTATGTGTCAGACTGTCTTCACTGCACCGTTTGTTATTATTTCACCAGGCAATATTTTCACAGGTCGGGGCCCCTCCAGTGTTTATTATATATTCAGCTTCAAATAAATGCAAATGTTTGTCGCAGTGTTCAGAAAAGTGTTCGTTTCACCCTTGAGGATCAGCAGTTTAGACAAATCTCACACAAGTGCAGACTGTAATGTTTACTTTCACTCATCCTGACTCACCGAGTCTCGTCAACACCGAACAATACGCGAGACATCGAGGAAACCTTCCAACTAAGAAATACTCACAGCGACCCTCGAAGCGGTGGCAGCAGCAGAATAAGATCCTTCGCATTCGAATTAATGTTACGTAATGTGACATTTGGATTTGGAGAGCCGAGAGGGGCAAACAGCTCGTGGCATCTAGAAACAGAGACGTAGAGAGTCCCTTAAAACCAGGCTCTCAATATGCTTTCATTTGACTTCTGGCGACACTTGCTGTTTTGTGACTAGACAATTCTTTGTGCTGCTCTTGAAGGAAAATCCCAGTATTCGGTTGTTTGAAGAGGAGCTTTTTCATCGCAGCGGTAAATTAAAGTCGGTTAAATCTCTGAAGCACTTGAATGACTGGAACGTGGAATCCCCTGAGACGCAGAAAAAAGTCGATTGCACAATACACTCTAAAGCACACTGTTCCTGTTTGCTTGACTTTCCAGACAAACGGCCTTAACATGCTCATTGATCAGGTGCCATGTGGCATTTAGAGTTCCTGTGCAACCTAAGCAACCGTGATATGGCCGCTAATGTCTCATACACGATTTGAGCATAAACTAAGGCAAATAAAGTGGATAATCAGAGCTGTGAGTTCTGTTTCCATCATCAGCAAGGATATCAAGTTGTCTCCAAGAGGGACATTACTTCTTTTCACTGCATAATGGTGACAAATGAGTTTTAAACTATTATGCAATAGATTGTGGTGCACACAAGACAAAAAATGCTAGAAACCTGACTAACGTAATGTAATATATTTCTATAACACAGTCAATATCTTAATATAATGCAGTCCAATTCAACAACAACACATGTTGCAGCCTCAAAGGTTAATTAAAACAGCTCTGTGACACAATAACAGGCTTTAATATACAGATTCACATCTTTTCAGTATGAACTTACGTTGTAAAATGTTTGTACAACACCATCATTAGTAAATAGTATATTCATGTTAATTTAACTTGTAACTATAGTTTAATTAACTGTACATTTACCATTTATGAATGATGGTTGTTATCGTGTTACCAACAAATCTCTTTAAATTAAAATTCATTGATAAGAATTACTAACATTTTGGCCAAGTTGACTGTTTGATCTCTGACCTTATTATCATTAATTTCAAAATCAAATACTTTTAATTATTTATCAGCATTTATGTTTGCAGACTTGGCAGCTTATAAGAGAGTGGAATGAAAAAACACATTGGCATTAATCAATGTATGACCACCATTTATTAATGCTTTATTCTACTTTGTTCATGAATGCTTGATTCTGAATGGCTGGGAGGAGGGCATTAACCCGGCAGGTTGCCCGCTGACTGAGCACAGTGTCATCAAATAGTAGATCAATACGCCGCCTGTATTTTTTTTCTATCACAGAAATTTCAAACATGAGGGCCATTGTAAAAATAAACCTTGTTTAAAAAACTTTTTAAAATATGTCGGAAATCTATCGGAGGGTCAGTCGATATATAGTTTCGCAAGCGCGTTACAATGTAGCAACTAATGTGATGCAGCCTTGTGTGGTTGCCTTTTCCTCTGAACACCACAGGATGGCGACTGTAACGCACAAGCTGCAGAAAGTACACTTCCCCTCTAAATTTACTGATATTTTGTATCACATAAGCGAATAATCTCACGTCCCGTTCGCTGTTCAACTCTCTACTTCAGGCTGCGGCCACAGTAATGTTACACACGGCCGATCATTTGTTCGTGAAATTCTTGATATTGATTTGGGGACAATGACATGACTGGTTTGCTAGCTAGTCTTGTCGTTTAACATACCATCAAATTATATTTACTGTTTGTCAACCGTACGCAATGTTATTGACTTTATCTCCCGTTGCCAAGTCGTATCTAAGGTCCGTCCTATTT
>OMLP01028863.1:5761-25724 GCA_900302685.1 Spondyliosoma cantharus | reverse complement strand
CGTTACGTAATGAAAGGAGTCATTTTCATAGGTCGACCTCCTCTGCACGGTGATAGGATATATCCAAGAGGGGGGCGTTCATCCCCGAGGTGAAGTTTGGTGTGTCCAGCGGTGAGATAGCAGTGTTTAGCAATGTCATCGCTCAGAGCTAGACACGCATATTGCTCTGTTGTTGGTTGTAAAAATCAACATAAGAGCCTATATTCTGTCCCAACTACAGAAGAACAGAAGAGACAGTGGTTGCGTTTCATTTTTAATGACAACGTGCCGGCTACGGTTCATGTAAGTTTGTGTGTGTGTGCTAACCACTTCACATCAGACTGCTTCAGTAACGAGGGTCAGTACAAAGCTGGCTTTGCCTCGACACTGACCCTCATAAAATGATCAGTAACAACCACACCGGACCCAGCAACTGCACCCGAGCCACAGGTAAGTGTCGCCGCGGTTTGATAGCATTTACAGTTGCCTATGAGTATGGTGAAGTCAGCTGGAAACTGGCTAACTAGTTAGCTCCGCTTTGGTCCGCTATGCAATGGCGTTTGAAGCGAGTTTAATGTTAAAAATATTACGATGGAGCTTGGTTGTCACAGTAAAAAGTCTGGAAACATGTGCAGACTGGAGACAGAGACGATGCGAACAGTGTCCAAGAGTTTGGAGACTGTGTTGCAGACGAACACAGTTTTCGCTTGTTGTTAGCTATTAGCTACAGGGCAGTAAGTTAACTGTAACAACACAGACTAACATTATTCGGACACACTAACCATTCTGAAACGTCCTGCTGCAGCCGCAGAGTCTGTGTTTCTTCAGGAGCTTCTCCTTCTGGGTCCGATCCTGGGCCAAACTTGTACGGTTGAAAGAAAGCATCTCCGCGAGCCATAGTGATACATCCACCGTAAAACATTAGCGCATGCTATCGGGTAGGTAAGAGGCATCGTCTCCCTGAGGGACGTGAAGCACGCAAGGCCATTGGCTGGGGCTCTCCAGCTCATTAGCATTTAAAGGTGCAGGCACAGAAACAGCCTGCTCTCAGCAGAGGTCATTTGAGCCACTTTTAGACAGCTGAAATTCAGGACCATGGATGAGTTTGGGGCAATGCATATCGAATACAGTGTTGTTGGACCTTTGACAGCTGTGTGAAATTGATGAAAAACAGTATAATATGAGACCTTTAAGATGGACCTTCTCGATCTTTGAATTGCGTCCGCCCGTTATTCCCATCATTATCGCGCCCCGCTGGTACGGGACATTAATTCAAGTGTACTTTTTGCGCCAAACCATCAAACTCACACGCTGACCTCTAGTGGACTGGCTGGTCTATTACGCGCGTTGGCATCAGAAAATGTCCCAGGAAAGTTATTGGTCTGTTTTTATGGAGCCGCTCAAAACTGAAACAGTAAAAAAAAAATATGAATCCTTACTAAAACACAGGGGAATCACTGTATCCAATTGGCTTTGAATTGCGTTTTTTTAATGGACAGTGTACCATTTATCTAGATGCCTTCTGTGAAGAATAGATACACATGTTCACACATTTTCCACAAACAATTTTCCTAAAACACAAAGATCACCACTGAATAGAGCAGTTTCACAAAATCTGTGTCCTTTCACTGACCTCATTTCCTTTCGATTCTATCTCCATTATAAAACATCATAGGCACATTATGAGCATGGCTGTATGTAGATTTCCCTTCTTTGGCACAGCGCTTATCATGTAAACACATGTTTGGAGAGGAGATCTGCAACTCCACATCAAAGTCAGTCAGATATGATTATACCATGGCAAGCATTTCACAATTATTGTCTTTTGAATAATCATTCCCTATTGCTTCTCTCGAGGTTTTCTACATTCTCCAGTCCTGATGCAATATGTTGTGTTCGAAAACGAAGCGGGAGATGTGTCTCAAGTGTTTTTCCAGCTCTGAGTACAGGGGTGGGGGACTAGGGGTGGGAATCGAGAACCGGTTCAGTGTAGTAAACATGATTTTCTTAATCAGCTATAGAACATCATGGAGAGGAGGAAGTGATCTAAAGCCTGCCTGCATTTCACCAAACAAGATGACAATTCTGCCGTGTGTAATCAGTGCAATGCTGTAATATCGTGTAAGGCTGCAAATACCAAAGTACCAAGAATGTGTTCGACCGCCTGCGTACGAGTGCTAAGTTAGCACTCATATGCAGGCGGTCAAACTAATTTATTTTGACTATATTTTCTTTCTACCCAATATCTTGTCAAGGTGTTGTTCAGTATGTTTGAGTTGAATATGTTCATGTTCACAGTCTTGTGCAGACATAATTTTGGGAAAAAATAAAATGGTTGCTTTTGGTGCAGAAGATTGTGTCCTTTTTTTTGCCACTCAATTAACTACTCAGGAATCAATATGAGAATTGATAAGGAATTGGATTGATAGGCAGATTCGACAATGGCACTGATATTGATAAAAACGTATCAATTCCCACCCCGAAACACTAAGTGAGAATCATCATCCGACACAATAAAAGCCTCTGTCTCGCAGCATTTACCCCAAAGAACAAAGAAAAATGGATAGTTATGGCACATCGCATGAATTATAGCCTTTCAGTGTAGTAAACATGATTTTCTTAATCAGCTATAGAACATCAGATTTTGACGTCGGAAATTATTACAATCCTAAAATAATCACCTAAATTTGTCATTGGGACAATACCGCGTGTCTCCAACAGTGTACGGAGAACGTCATGGGAGGTTAGGATTAGAGATACGCAATTAAACTTGTCGTGCCGCACACTGCTGGGGTCTTCTATGTGATCATTTTCGCTCCTGCTGATGCATTCACTTTGCAGTGCCACTGCCATTACCGGCATAATTGCATCTTCAACCTTCCCAGCGATGCACCCTTGTTGCAAAATCCATTAGCACACCACAACACTCTGCCCCTGGGATGAAGACGGGGGTTTCCAACAAGGCTTGATTTCACTCTGTGAGAGTGAATAAAACATGGACACTTTCCTCCTCTTAGCCGGCCCTTCATTGATTGTCTCGCTGAGACAGGAAAAAAAAATAAAAAATGACTCAGTTGAGTTCAAAAGGCTTTTGTCAAATGAAATATTACAATGCCTTGTGTGTTTCTCGATGCTCAAAAGTTTCGAGAGAGCATTTAACAACTCCTGAGGACTGTGAAGTATTTGACATCTGCCATAACAGCTATGGAGGGAGTTTGACTTCAGACCCACAAACTCACATATTCACATATTCAAGAATAATATTTTCATTCCTCTTCTTCATATTTTGCTTTCAATTATGTGATACTCAAACCACCTCTGTCAATGCACCGCGAACAGCACTTCTCTGTTTTCTTATGCGGGTCTCGGGAGAAAGCCACCGCTTGCTTTCTTGTCTCAAGTCTCTTCCAGCTCCATCCCACACTGCCCTATATTGTCTGTTATGTAACGCTCACGCACCACCTGAGGGCAACAGTTCTCCCAGCGACAAGGGAAATCTCATAAACAACCACTCTCATTTTTATTTTGCATTAAGCTTGATATTAACTTCTTTACACACCGTTTCAGACTTGAGACGCGCGAGTCAAAACTTTATAAAAGGAGAAATGAGCTCTGGAATATTACAACAGCTCTCCGGCACAACATGTGAAACTCCAATAAGACAAAATATGATTCAGGGTGCACATCGTACAGTGTGTACAGGAAATTAAAGTAGTCCTGCCCGCAATTACAGCACGCTGAGGCAGTGGAAGAGAGAAAGTCATCTGTGCAGTCTGAAAAATCATTACAAAGTTTACAGAGAATCTGATACTTCAAGGAAGAAGACAATAACCTGAAGAGGCCTATATACAAGCTGGGCTCATGTAGAGCTGGCAAGAAAAGTTTGACCCTGTTGCAAGCTTCTGGCAATCAGATAAGCAGTGGCTGGGCCTAATAATGTTGGTAAAATGGCCACATAAATAGACTGTGCATCACAGTGTGAGTGCTACTTATACCAGGTCATTCTTGGTGGGAAGGCGATGTTGCTCAGTCAGTCACTTTATCCTCCATTTTGGCCCAGAGTGGAATATCTCAGAAGTTAACGGATAGATACTTTGATCTTTGATTTTATTTGGGGCAGCCATTTGTCTCTACCACAGAATACATTAGAATAACTTCGCTGATCCCTTATTTCTTGAGCCCTATGATCAAGCTAAAATTTCCCCATCAGCCTCTGCAGCGCTTTCTTCATGGTGGCTTACTAACATTACACTAAGATAGGGACCATTATTACCAATCCCTAGAAAACATCAGGAGCAGGTTGCACCATCTGGTCTTTACTAAGCCTGGTCCTTACTATTAATTTGGTTATTGTAAAGACCATTCATTAGAAGTCGGTTCCACCACCTAAACTCAAGCCTCGTCTCAACTGCACCCCGTCTAAGCAATGCACGTCCATGTGAATGCTACGTGACTATGCGTGTACAGCTTAGCCGCAGCTTCGTTTTACTGGGATACATTTGCTATAATGTACAATTAGTTAATTCTGTTCTCTGTATAAAAAACATTATGTCATTTTGTTTTGTGGTGTGTTGCAGTATGGGTCCGTCGGCCGCTGTGTGACTAGATACATTTTATGCCACGCTAACAGCTGATTAGCTGCACAGATGAGTGCAACACATGGCCTCAATTCTGACTTTAAGCCTGATTCCGACAAAGCGTAAGATTTCCCCTCAGGTTTCAGAGAGAAGAGGTTTCAGCCCAGATGGTGCAAACAACATCATCATTGGGACCATGCTAGTGTTAGGCTAGTGACTGTGCCTGCTAAGTAGGGCCACACAGAGCTGCTAGTGTAGCTGCAGATACTTGTCTAGTCTCGTTAAACCACGAGTCAGTTTTTCGCGTGCTGAGTTAAAATGATGCTTAAATGATGACGTGGATCACAGTCTATAATTTAATCGGTGCAGTATCAGGCAAACAATCATACATTATGTATATACAGTATATATAAGGCATCTCAAGAAATGTTTGTCAAACTGTTTTAAAGTGTAATTGGGTTGTACTGGATACGGACCAACTAAAGACATTTGCCAGTATACTCTGTCACAAATCTTCCGTCGACATTGTTGTAAATGGGAGCCAAACCCTGATGATTTTCAAGTCTAACCGAAGGCAAATAAAAAAGAAATAGTGCGAGATAGAAAAATGGCAACAGTAGAGGTCAAATCATTCAACATGCTGACACGAAGCATCCTGCAAACAAAAAAAGGCAGTGTTTGTCAGCTGTTTGGCAGCCGTGTAAGATGTGTAATAAAGATTAGTCATATATTTTTAATATTTTTGCATTAGTGTAACTTTTGTTTGACATCATGTTCAATATGTTCAAGATGTTGGTTTTTGGATCTAATTTTCTTAGTTTTGGCAGTTGTTTCTATTTGTACTGAAATAACACTGTATTCCCCAACTTATTGCTCAGATATGGTAATATTTAAAATAAATTAGTCTGTCAAGATAAAGTTATTTGGAAGAGAAAAGAAAGGTGAAACATGGTGAAAAGTAAAACACATGAAGGAGAAAGTTGCCAGTCGTAACTTTAACTGAGAACACGTGAACTCACGCTGGTCTGTTTATGAATTCCAGTCAGCTGTTCGGTCACTGGTGGGCCTCCAGTCTTTAATTGACCTTCGTCATGAGTCAAGCATCCGCAGCACTTTGGCTGCTGTGCTCAGCCATCTTCACCACTGGACTGGAGAATTCAATTAGCTGGGCCTCCACTGGCTGCATCAGGGAAGAGTTTCCTCTCCCTGGGAGTTATCGCTATTTGCAACAACGCACATTATTTACAATCGCAAATGTGCACAATGGATTCAGGAAGTCAAGGAGGGGACACGCATCGGTATCCTAAAACGCATTTACAATTCTTGTCTCCCTGCAGTCAACTGCACTCTCCCATCCACACAGAATTAAATATACAAGCAATTTACCCTCGCTGTTGAAATTTCTCCCTGCGTCCATGTCGGTTTGGTTGGAAACAGAAATTGGCACTGCAGCAGTGAGAGCTCAGGGGGACAGAGTTTGAAATTTTCCAGTCATTGAGCAATTCCATTCACTCAGGTGATTGTTCAATTTTCAAAAAAATAAGAAAAGAGCACACTGAAGAAAGCCATGATTGCTGCAGGAAATGGATACACCGAAATGTCTTGTAAAGTAATTACAGTTCAATACCGAGATGACACCAGCATGAGGAGACAGCACAGTTAGCTGACTTTGCTAACGATAGCAAGTCCATCTATTCTTGTGAAAAATAAATAAATGTTAGAGTGCCCATATGGCCTCTTGGCTGTTAAGTTACTGACACACACACACACTGTGGCACTGGTAGCTCCGTCTGCCTTGCCGGGAGAACCCACTGCTCCAGGAACAGCTGTTCCCTGGTGTCCCTTGTGGCCTTTTGCCAAGCGAAATGTGTGTGTCAGCCCACGACCGCACAAACCCACCTAGCACGGTGAGGCGTGCTCTGCACAAATGAGTAAATAAATGAAATGAAGAAGTGTGCTCAACAGTTAATCTGCATTTCAAGAGCACGGCGGAGCTACCAACTCTGAAAAACACATGAAATAATGTTAGACAACAAAAGAAAGGAGGAGGATTGTTAAGCGGAGCCTCTGGTCGAGGAGAATGGAGTCCAACTGTAAGCATGGTTAAAAAACAAAGGATTATGAGGAAATGAGCTGCTCGCATGACAGCATAAATCAGTGGGAGGCATTCTCCTCTAATGGAAAGCTGGGGCCCGTACCGAGGACCTTATCAATCATAGAGATAGAGCTGCCACCATATTGACTATGCACCAAACAAACAATATCTAGGATGAAGTCTAAGTGCTATTCCCAATACGGGCCACATTGTAGATCATTCCTCTGCCAACGTCTCCTGGGAGCACATTGAATTATTGAGAATGCATGCATGCGTGAGTGCCGAGCACGGTCACACGAGGATCCCTGCGCCGCAGGATTACAGCGGCAAACATCACTAAAAGGTCACATTTACTCCAAACTATCTATCTCTTAATAGAAGCTAATTCAAACAAAGCTATGCATAGTGTGTAGGAGACTATTTGTAGAAATGTAGAATATATGCTAATGACATTTGTGTAATTCACAAGAGGTTCTAATATGACCAGCATGCACTGGCTCAGACCCAAACTTCAGACAAATGTGAGAACACTAGCGACTGTGTTGTTTTTATGAGTCATGCATTTGGATCTCCAATATTTGTGTGATATGTATACACACATATACACAAGCTAACTCAGCAACAGCATGGGACACAGAATGCCATATTTTGCATACAAGCTTCCATTTAGACGTTTCTTAAAGGGGCTAAATGTAAAAACATTGTTGAAAACTTTTTAAAATTCCTGTAATTATCAACAGAATGTGAAAAGGTAGCGGTTTTGATAGTAAGATGTCTGTGGCCTGTGGTGCTGCGGAGATATTCACTGAATCAGAAATTAGAAATTCTCTTATTAGTCCCACAAACAGGGAAATGTGTGTGTCACAGCAGCCAAAGGACAGTTCAATATAACAATAAACAATAATTATAGTAAAAAAATAACAATATAATAAAAGGTAAGAAGAAGAGCTAGAGCAGAAATAGAAATAGATTTGTATATTCATAATATGCATACATATAAACGGTGTAATCATAAACAGTATGGGCAGCGTATGTTATTAATAAATAATAAATGAGTATGAAGTTGGAATTAGTATTATTTTTGGCAGCCTGTTTTCATTTTAGTTTTAGTCTAGTCTTTGTGTCAAACTGTCATTTTAGTTTTTATTAGTTTTAGTTACGTTTATACTCTTTCTAGTCTAGTCACATTTCAGTCGACTAAAAGTCTGAGCATTTTAGTCTTATTTTAGTCAATGAAAATTGTACTTTAGTCTCTTTTTAGTAATGCAATTTCTATCTATGTACTTTTATATTTGTATTTGTATTGCATTTGCTATGTTGTGACCTCCTCCCCTCTCACCTATAGGCCTATGTCATTTGGTAACAGCAGCACACACACACACACCTCATGTTATTATTCTTTCTTCTATTTATTTTCTTTTTTCTTTTTTATGTATTCCTTGTTTTGTTTTGTCACACACCGGCAAAAAACTTTAACTCACGGAGTGTTTGTGATGAAAATAAATCACGGTGACCCTCAGCCCTCCGACCGAGACTTCAGTGAACTTTACCCCGGAAAACAGCCTCCGTCCCTGTGAGTGAGTCAAACAGCGTCCAGTTTACTGATGACAATTATGTAATTATGTAATTTAGAGCGAAAAACGTAACTTTGTCACTTTCCAGGATGTTTGGTGGGTCGGGATCTTAATCACACCACATTATAACAGCATCCATATGATTATAAACTGTCCGCGGGTTTAGATTGACAGGGGAGACACCTGGAAAACACCTGGGAAACATCGAACCCCGGCTGGCCAGCCATCGGCCCCTTTCTTTGTGTCAGACCTAACTTTGTGTCTTGAGTTGTTGTTAACGTTAACCCACCACAGCTGCATCTTCTAAATAATGCAGCGCGAGTGGGGATTGAGGAAGAGACGTCGCTTGCGTCTGCGCAGTGCGACCTGATGCAGCCTCTGACTCAGGAAACTCAGGAGACTCAGGAAACAGAAATATTGCAAAATAATAATAGCGAGACGAAATAACGTTATAACATTTCGTCTCGTCTCGTTTTGGTCAACGAAAATGAAGAGATATTTTAGCAGAGTTTTTATTTTGTAAACCACATTTAGTCCCGTTTTTATTCATCAACAATATTGCATTATATATTTGATTATAGTTTTCGTCACATGACCACCATTTACGTTGCTTCTTCTCTCGTTTCCGTCACGTGATAAAGGTTCGTTGACGACGATATTTAGTCATAATTTTGGTTGACGAAAGCAACACTAGTTGTAATGCTAACCAGCTAGCTCCGGCCCATTCAGTTCCAAAACTCCTGTGCTAGCGATGCAAACGCTAACACTCCCCTGGTCCTCAAGCTCAAAGTCCAAGCTGCTAGCTGCTCAGCTAACTAGCTAACAGTTATCAGCAGTTACTCCATGCTGCCCCTGTTTGTTTTGAGTTTGATTTTGACAGTTGCAGATATTCCTACATACTGCACCTTTAATTTAGTAGGATTTTTATAAGCTTACAAACTGTATTTTCATTCATAGTGAGTCTTCAGACCAGGTTCATGCATCGAGTTCCTTCAGAAGGAAGAAACCCTTATATCTGCTGTATAAAGGGATTCTCTATGCTGTGTGTGCATTAACTGAACTATGAGACTTTGAGGAAAAAAAGTCAGAAGCATGATGCGGATATCTGTTCTCTTTCTGGCTGACCTGTTTTGTCCGGGGAGTCATGTGCACCACAAAGCATGGTCTTCACTGCTTAATTTAGCAATCACAGTGCGGTGGAAGACTCTCTGAAGATCTGGGAGCAGCATCTGTCTGGTTTTTAGGTTGGATCTGAGGATAATGGTATGCACAAGCTCTGGTGTTCCCATTGGGCTGTTGCATGTGTGACTGCATTCAATTTCTTTGCCATATGATGCAAGAACATCTAACTAATGACAAACTGGGGTCAAAATGCAGGATGAAAGACACAGTGGCGTTTAAATCTGTAATCAATCAGATTACCAAACCAAAAACTGTGAATTGAGAGGTGGTGGTGGGGTTCCTGTGGGTCTGCAGCCCTCTGTACTTGCTTGGTGATCCAGCATCCAGTGACGTAAACCCACCCTCAGATGCTCCGACATTGTTCTACATCAAAAATGGTCTGATTTCCAACTTGTATTCCAGAAGCCGAGGTGTCGTGATTTACATTTTCCGTGCACCCATTTCCCCTCCACCTGCATTGTCAACTTTTGCTTCAGTTGGCAATTTCCTGTATTCCTCAGAATGGCTTTTAACAGCCTCCAACAAAAGGCTTCGCCGTGCTGTAAACACGTAGGTGGAGGTAGCGACAGCAGCAGCAGTGCTGCGAGTCTGAGGAACACAGAGCGAGACAGAGAGAGAACAATGCCGTGGAGCTGTACAACGCTGGCACAGAATGGTGAGTCTCCAAGGAAGGCCTGCCTGTTTTATTCTCAAGGCTGACAGCAAAACCTCATATTAACTCTTTGTGTTTTTCTGATAGCTTAATAAAAATCTGCTGTCGAGCACTGTTTTAGCTATAATTTGAACACGGGACATGGCCAGAGGTATACAGATACCCAGACATTACACACATGTGAGTCTTAAACAAAATGGACATTGATATGCTGTTATGACAGCTAGCTGTGGGAAGGCTTTACACAGAAATGTTGGAAGTTCAGGGAGGTTGGCCACTGATGTTTGGTGCTGGTTTGCAGTCATATCAGTTCATCCCAAAAGGTGTTGGACGGGGTTAAACGATAAGTTCACCTGAAAGTGAAATGCAGTAGTTATCTACTCAGCCACTTGCAGACAGAAAGACAGGTGAAGTTTGGTAGTCCACAAAATATTTCTGGAGCTTCACGCCAAAACAGGGTTGCAACCTTCTCCGAAAAAGCTGAAGTAAATGGGAAATGTAGCTCAAAAGCAGCCTGTCCAGTACAAGGTAAGACTATGGAAGCCCTGCGATCCCAAACTCCCCAAATCCTGAGCCATTAATCACAGCCTCAACATGCGGTTGAGCATGTGCAACCACTTAAGCCACTTACTACGTATTACCGAATCAATTTGGGAACTCAATATGTATGGAGCAATTTTTTGTTTTATTTTTTGATAGTTGTTTTTTTTCAGCCCGGTCGCCAGGAGAAAATGTCAGAAGTTAACCTTTCGGAAAACCACAGATATGTTCAAATTTGTGCCCCCAGTAGGCTACGTGCCGTACTGACATTACAACAAAACGTGTCATATTGAGACAGCGCTCTAACATTTGTTAACCTGAAACCGCTGAATATTTTTAATGAGGAGATTTTCCAGCCAGATTTGCGGGTGATCAAAATATGATCACTGCCAAAATATGTTTTCCTAGCTCTGACTGAAAGGTTTTTTGTGCCCTACCATTACCAGACCATGAGCACAGCATTGTGACTAGAGAACAATTGAAAATTGACTAAAAAAAAATAAAGTTGCAACATACAGAAAGATAAAGTTTTAATAGATGTCCTTTTTTCTGAAATTTTCTGAATAACATTACCGACAAGTCCCCATCTACTTCAGTTGTTGCGAAGAATGCTGCAACACTGTTTTGCTGTGAAGCTCCAGAAAAGTTTTGTGGACTATTGTGAAACTTAACCCGACATTCAATCTGCACAGGGCTGAATGGATAATGACTGAATTATTATTTGGGGGTGAACTTATCCTTTGCGGTCAGCGGCGCTTTGTGGGCCATTCATGTTCTTCCACATTTGGTTTGGCAAATCCTTGCTTGTTCACGGGGGAGTCATCATGCCGGCATGGTCAAACAGTAAAGAGCTTTCTCCAAACTGTTGCTACAGCTGGAGGCACACAATTGTCTAAAGTAGCATAGCGGCAGTAAGATTTCCTCTCATTAGAGTTAACGGCCAATATACTTTTGGTCCTATAGTGAAATTCTACACGATTAAACCTGTACAAACATCACAACAGCACATCAAGAAATTTGCAAATTAAAACTTGCTAATTGTTTCAAGGCGAAGAGGGATGCTGTCAAGAGCCCTTTCCCCAGCTGCACCCAATCACAGCATCTCGCACACTCTGTGGGATGCTGTCATCGGGTGATGGGGTTAATGATTTTGTGCTCTGTCAAATCAGATTTATTTTCTAAGCATGGATTAATTTGTCAGTATTGTGCAGTCCATTAAGGCACTACCAAGCAAAGCTTTAATTAGGAGAATGTTAATTGCAGTGATTACCAGCCTCCTCTTGAGGCGTCATGAATGGGCGGAGGAGCAGAAATCGCCACCAACTTTTGGGAGTGACGCAAATTAAGCGCGCCGTTCGGCGAGGTCACACACTGCGGCGGTACGAGGAGGCGCGCACTCGTCCTGTTTCCTCCAAGACGTGGTTTCCTTAATCTCTTTGGATAGCCCGAGCAAAACTACTGAGTGATTGCTCAAGTGTTGTTCACACAGATAATGTTCTGTGTAGAAAATCACGACAAATTAAATTATTCCTACTGAGGGAGTATTGTATTTGAGGGCTGGGAGCGAGTGCGGCCACAATCTCACGGAAGAGACACAAAGACAACCCCAAAAAACACAGTCAGCTCTGTAGGCAGTGCGAGTGTTTGTTTGTCTGTGACACTGATATGCATACGCAATCAGATGAAAGACTGGAAGGCTGCTTACAGAAGCCAGGAGCACATTACCTTATCTCAACCTCGGCTTTCTGTCTGGGGGCTGTTCCCATATGGCGATGTCTCTCTGCTCCGATGATTTGCAGGTAAAGCTGAGAACACAAGCTGTGGTGCTGTTTGTGAAGCCGGTCTCCTTTTTTCCAATCTGCATTCAACTACTTTTCATATGGATTCAACCCCGGACAGACAGGACTCCATTTAGAAATTTAGAAGTGGCTCGTTATTTAGTAGTAACTAGTGCATTGCCCGTAGGAAGTATGTATTCCTATAGAAAAGTGGGAGGTTAAGTAGCTTTTTCATGGATGGCCAAATGAGGCTGTGTTTGAAGGTGAGACGTCAGGGATATAATTGCACGTTTTTGACTATTTTTGATTTTACCATTATATTTCACCTTAAAAACTATTTACCTTGCCTTGTTTGGTGTCATTATTTTCAGCACAACCTCACACGTGTGACTGTACAGTTATGTTTTCATTTTGACATACTGTATAAACACAATGGACCTAAAATCACAAAAAAACAAAAAATCAGAGTAGGAAAAAGTAAGATTTTTTACTGCGAAAACCACAAATATGTTTAACAAACCATTTTTATTACCTATAATGCAAATATAAATTGTTGTTTGCTAAATTTACAAAGTTAAATGTAACTATTAATAACTATACACTCCAACACTCCGTGTCTATGGTTGACAATGCTAGCAGAATTCGTAAAGCATTCATTAAATAATTTATTAATGGTATCTTTGTAGCCGGGTCAAGATATCAATTCCTGGACAGACGTGAGAGTTAAACTATCTTTAAAGGGGCTCTATATGTAGCAATTTGTAGAAATGTACATGTATTAATCACTTTTTTATTGGCCACATGTGAGCGGATTGTAAGACTAATGAAAAATAGACATTCCCTGTCTCTCTTGCCTACATGCCTGTGGACAATTTTTTGAAGTTGTTTAATGCTGCTGGACTGTGGATTTCTGTGTGAAAGGACACAGGTTGGACTTTCCGCGACAGTCCAAAGAACGTCCTCAAGCGCCTCATCTCAGTGCGTCTCTCTCCTCTGCTACCAGAGAGAAACATTAGCTCACGCTAGTTTCGAAAATGGAGTCCGCTAACATAACGACTGGCTTCCGGCACAACACAAAACTTCCACGTCGCATGCAGATGTTTCAGTAGCTCTTTCAAATTTTGCTACATTCTTGTCTTTTAACTGTTATTTTTTGGGCGTTATTGCTCAGAAATACATCCATCAGCATTGGGGAAAATAATGGCCATTGCCCTCGTCATCTTTGTCCAGGAGAGGGGAGAGATCCAGGAAATGTCCCAAGCTAATCTATCTTGGATTTAAGGCTACTCCCGGCCAAGCTACAGAAAATCAGAGTCTACTGTGCTCACACCTTTACAGAGACCTGTCCCCACCACAACACTCCGGATCGTGTTCCAAGCTAGTGAAGCACAGGAAGAGCGGAGGATGGACCCTGTGTTTACGTCATTGATGCTTGGCGCTCAAACACAGTTCATGGTACAGCGTTTCCTAGATGTCGAACTTTTAATGTGAAGCTGCTGTTCGTATTCTCATCGCCGTCTTGTTGCTGCTGTTTACATTCGCCCACAAGCAAATTTAAAAAAAAATACTGTTTATGTATATATGTCATTTTGAAACTTTTCAAACTTTGGAACACGTTTCTACAAGCAATGATAACTGGATTTTTTTAGTCCTTTGTTTCATAGCCAGCATGGACTACTTTTCATGTTACAGTTTATTATGCCGTTTAATTGGCTTCCTTTTCCTTGTCATGTCTCCCACATAATGCCTTCATGGTGGGAATCCATATTTCTCACTTTTCACACAGGAAACCTGTATAAAATCCTTTTTCTGTGTTTTCACTAACAAGACCACGCCAGTTTAACTGTTTGGAATGATTTATTAAATGTTGGGAGATTGGAGAGGATAGTAAGAAGAAGGGGGGTCGAGGGACTGAGCGAGACACTTCCTGAGTGTTTTATGTGCGGGAGACAAAAACGTGTGTTTGTATGCATATGTGTGATAAACTTGAAGTAGGTCAGAGCAGTGGGCCGCCGCAAACAAACTGACCAATCAGAATCTTTTTCTTCATTTTGAGTTGAGGGCAGCTAGTCTTTAAGCTTGATTCCCGGCTTGTGTGGGGTATCGATCCAGGCCTTGTGAAGTCATCCATCTTACACCAATGGGCTCGGCTGCCCTCAGCTCTCCGAGCTTGCTGCTTGTATTTAAACAGTTGATAGCTATCACATGAGATAAAACAAATCGATGGCAGACAGCGTTATGGAATAAAATTCATGGCTTTGAGTGAAGCCAGCAGTTACCTATAATTAAGCAGGCTTATTTGTAGATTGAAAGCTGGTGCGTTCACAGTCCCCTGAGATGAGAGCCGGATGTGTATGGGTGGTGGGGGTGGGAGACGGAGCTCAGGCAGGTCAGTCTTTTCCTCAGTGGAAAACATGTCAGTTACATTTAATTGACAGGGTGGATGTTTGAATGCATGCTTGCTGTGTGTGTGTGTGTGTGTATGCATGCTTGATGGGCTATCCTTGTGAAAAGTAATTCCAGTTTTCGACCTTTGGAGTGATATAAGAGGTCGTCCACTTTGCTGTAAAAGGCAGAAATGCGACCGTAACAGAGGATGATGAAGAAAACCAGAAAACTAAACCCCATTTAGTAAATAATAATAATCATTTTTTGTATTGTTTAGGGGGGGTCAACGTATTTGAATTTGGCAAAAAAAAAATCAGGTGAGTTCATGTTCACTATATATTGAAAAGTGCTGGCTTGTTTTGGAGAATGCTGCACACAAGAAAAAGCAGGGTTTTATTTTGTAAAGGTCAGTCATGGAGATGGAAGGCCGGAAATAATATAAATACTGAAAAGTCCTAAAGGTAAAACTATAAAAGTAAAGGGAAGCGTGCATGATCTTAGTCCATTCAAAGATAAGTTCACCCAAAAATAAAATTTCTGTCATTATCACTCACCCTCACACAGATGGAAAGTTGGATGCAGTTTCGTAGTCCACAAAAATAATTTCTGGAGCTTCACAGCAAAGCAGCATTCTCTATCAACCTAGTAGCTGTGAACACCCAGAAGAAAAATGGCTTCATACAGCTCCTCTGATGTAACCGAGTCATCGAAGATCCCATCGAGATCCCAAGTTGATTTTAAAAGTTGTCTCACTTGTGCATGCTGCTTTTAGTATAGCAGCTACAGTTTAACTGCAATTTCGGATCTTTGTGGATGAGCTGTGTGGAGCCAGTATATGTTCTTTTTCATTTTTTTTTTTTAAATACGTTTTAAAACAAGGCCCCATCTCACTTCCCCCCAATTTCTATTAGCATGGGACTGAGTAGATGATGGCAGAATTTTCAATAATTTTGGGTGAATTATCCTTTAAAGATGGGTCACACGTTCATGGATTTTTCACAAGATTTAGTATCTAATAACCTACTGTGCAGTAAATGAACATTTCTTCTTTTTAACCAACTTGAAGACCATTTTTTTTGCTAACCACCAATAAACCTCCAAGAAGAAGAAACAATACCAGTCACTTTGGCTTCTTCGAAATCTTGCTGTTATATCCAGAATGATTCTGACCATTGTCTTGACCTCTTCTTCTCTTGGAGAACAGCTGGACCAGCCATGTAAGTAAAATATTACAGAGCTTATTCAAAATAGGGTGTTTCAATCTCTAACTAAGCAAATTACAAAGGCAAAAACCATCTTGAGCAAACAATTTGCTTAATTGGTCGACCATTTGGTGCTGGTGAAAACAGCAAAACTGCTGTAGAGAACAAGATTGATAAAAACATAAAAGACACTTGAGGACACAGCTCCGGATAACTGCAGCCTCAGACGGTACTTATCTGGGGGTTTGTCAGTACAGACACATGTTTCACATTACACAGTCCATTCTCTCTATTGTGAATAAACTTGATTAGCGTAGTTTTAACAGCATCAACAAGTCTCAAGCTCGCATTGAACCAGAGTGCTTGAGTACAAAAGAAACGTTTCCTGCTGAGAAATCCCCTCTAATGTACCTTTGGGTAGTCAAGCAGATGGTGCCACACACAATGTCCCTCTCGAGCCCAGTGAGCGGGCTGGTGAGGCTGATCCACAGGGAGCACTCGCTGTGGTTCGCGTTTGAATGGCGGACCACTCCAGAACACAGGATTAAAGTGTTACATGCTGCAGGTCTATGATTAGCTGCTGCGCAGCACCCTTGTAGCTTTGCCTCTGTCATAGTCAAGGCTGCTGTCTTAGCTTCACCTCGTGTCTAGTGCTGCAGGATGTATTCCCCTTTGCTTCATGTCTTCAGCAACTATCATTACTGTCTGTAGTCAGGCTGCAGAAATGCAGAAAATGCACATGCATTAAAGAACATACTTCCTCCAATCTACAACAATAAGACATTCATTTATTTATAAAGCCCTTAATGTTAACTTACTTACAGGGTTTGAATTACTTCCAGGGGAGCCCTATTTTCCAGCGCGAACCTCTAACAGACACATATGCAAATATACACAGGTGTGCACGACAGCGCGGCCAATTGAAGGATTACTGCAAAACACTCTTGTTACTACCAACAGTTGATACTGTCGGTTGCATTTCATTGAGGCTAAATAAAAACAACATCAATCTACCTTTGACATACAGGTGACATTTCAAAAATAACACTTTACATGGACCAAAACACTGAAAATTTGTTAAACATTTTAAGCAAATCATGTTTTCGACAGAGGTTGTTATTACAGAGAAATCAAGCAGCTGTTTGTGGCTTGTAATTCATGCTCTCCTGCCCTCTCTCTCACTACACCTCTGTGATTCACCTTCCTGTCATTTTACCGTGTGTCTGTGGACTGTAACAATGAGGGAAAGGGGGAAAGCAAGCTGGATAACCTGCATGTTCTGTCTATCCATCTCATCTCATCTGCTCTGGGACACGACGCGAAGCGCTGCGACACGTCAGTTCCGGAGCGAACACCAGGTGCCCATTTCTCCCTGTCAGTCTGCAAGTGATTCTGCTCAGCTGCACTTTTCTTATCACACATTATGCTGATTTCATAAATAACGGATGGATTGTGAGGTTAAAAGGGCCCGGAACCTTAACGTCAAGTATGTAAGTGGCAAAAAAGTGGACAATGCTCCCCCTAAACCTCTTACAGCAGGCTTTCAGGGGAGCAGCCCTCTCGTTAGCTCACCCGTGATTTGAGCCATGCTTTCTTTTTAGGCTGATAAAACCATGATGACAAACTACTCCAGTCTTGAATACAACTGTATTTAACTTTGTTAGGTTTTGTGTGTGTGTGTGTTTATTGTCTTTCAACCAACATGTCCATTTGGGCTCAATGGGTTCCATGGTTAAGTGATCCCACGCGGACATTTTGGCTGTAGACGTCATTGAAAATGCCCTCAATGATTCCTCAAGAGTTAAATGAAGATTGCATGATCCTGTGACACACATGCCTCAATTTAACATAAAAAGCCATATCATGTATTTTACACAGAGCAAAGAATTTGGATATGCCTATGTCTATGTGCATTTTCGGCTTAGTAGAGAAGCGAAAGGGAGAGAAGGAAGAAGAGCAGCAAGGAGGAGGAAACGACCGCGTTGAGACACAATGCTCGCCTTTCTATCCATCAGCAGCTGGCAGACGAACTTTGGCTCGATCACCTTCCACCGGTCCTTCCATGATAGAAGTGTGGCTATTTGTGCGCTCACAGAGAGGCAAAGAGGCTAACACTTCAATCCAGAAACTCAAATCGACTCATCACAAAGAAAAAACATCACAATGTTTGACAGTTTAAAACAGCTGCAAGTTGGACTCGGCGGTCCACAAAAGTCACTGATGCAGCTTAAAGCACACAAGATCACGCTATCAATATCTAGTATTTGCCCTGACTAATAAAGCTTCACTCGTCAGACCGGAACATTTCCTCGGTGTGGATAAATGCCGTTGCTGCTGTGGCGTTCTACTAGCAGGCCGACGGCTGCTGTTGTGTGCGTCGTGGCGGAGGAAACAGCAGAGTCGACCTTGGCAAAGAAAGCAGGACTTGACTGCTGGAAGTCGTCACTTCTGCAGGGATGAGAGGATGAATTACGCAGCGTGTCCTATGGATCCAGAACTTGTATATTAAACATGAAGCAGTATGTGGCTTGTCCAGACTGCGGCCTCGGCAAAGGTGAGGTGTGATTGACTGGACTGCTGGAGTGCATTTTCTTACTTTTGTTTTCAGGCAATTTTGGTGCATGGAGGATGCGTGTTAGGCTTTTGGTTAACATGCAGGCCTCTCTACTGTTAGGACCATGTGGTGAGCTCCCAACACCATTAACACACAGGAGCATTCGCTTTTTATTACGAAGCTGAATTCTACATGAAAATATGCCTACTCACCTGAAAACAACCTGTAAGCAACACATCAGCAAGGTGACATGCTCAGGTTTAAACCCTCAAAAGGATAAAAACATGTCTGGTTAAATCATCTGTACAACTAATGAACAGTAATGTTGAAAATAATTCAGCTTCACTGACACAAGTTTGTGTTTTAGGCTGAATCCTTTGTTATACAGTCACAAAGGCCGCTGGGATTAGTGTTCAGTGGTATTCAACACAGAAAAATGATGGAAAAATAAGCACAATTTCTCACAAAGAAAGAATAATTATGTATGACTGGTGACAGTAACCCAAGAGGAGACGTGGCCATGTGTGTCTGCATGAAGAAAACATAATGAGGCCAAAGGTCAAAAATGACCAACTGCATAATTGACATTCATAGTTCGCGTCAACTCATAAGACGACATCAAGAGATAAAGAAGTGTGGCGATGTTTTACCCAAGGTTCGTGTTGTATCAGTGCAACCAACATGAAGGACTTACAGGTTGTGCAGAGAAAGAGAGAGCCAGGGAGTCAAGCAGGGCTGTGAATGTCAAATTCACTGCTTTGTGCTGCGTACTATGCTGTGTGGTTTTATTTTATATGCTACTTTGATAAAGTTTTAAGCAGAGAGAGCCTGCGGAGAAGCTGATCGCATCATCAAAGTTTCACAGCGTAAGTGTCTCTCTCTGCCGCGCGCTGACCCTGAGTTTACGCGCCCCGAAAAAGCATCTGACACAACTTTTGTTTTGACTTCTGCTGTTTCTTTCAGCCGACGTCGCGGCGAGATACCCCGATGTGTGTTCTGTCAGCTTGTCTGCTGCTTACCGTCTGCGCCGCGTTCGCCTGGGAAAGACCAAACAGTAATCTACAAAAGCACACTGTGGTGAACTGTCAGAGTTGAAGCTTGTCCTGCTATCCTCCCCTCCGCATCAAAAAGACTCGCCTCACTCTTTGATGTGCCGGCACCTCGGTGCTGCTGGGTGCGATGCCCCCAGCTTTCCTCTGCATTCATCCCCCGTCAGTCCAGCTGACATCAGTCAAGAGTCTGCATAAATGAATGCTCTCCAGTCTGCATGAAATGGTTTTGTCACTCAAGAAGAACACTCAGCACTCCAAAACATACGGGGACAAAACAGAGGTCGGATGTTGACGTGGGGGTTTCGGAGATATGCAAACGCAGTGACAAGAGAGAGTCCAGATGTTTTTTTATGGCTTGCAAAGTGCTAGGAGGACTGTTCCAGTGCTGAT
>OMLP01028862.1:16056-36413 GCA_900302685.1 Spondyliosoma cantharus | reverse complement strand
GAAGATGGGGGAAGTTCAAGCTTGCTGGCAACAATCGGACACGCCGTATAACTTTTTAATCATTATTGACATGAAATAAATGTAACACAGCAATACAATAAATCAAAACAATGTAACGCAGCTTCGCAGGAAGAAGACCCGGGCCAAGCAGTGCGCACGGGCCGAGCAGTGCGCACGGGCCAGCTGAGGAGGGAGCAGCGCAAACACCAAGGTGCAGAGGATCCAGACCCACTACACGCCGCGGCAACAATGTCTCTCAGACCGGAGGACCACCCGTTCCTGCAGCTCCAGCAAACCGGGTTTAACATGCTAGAGCGGGAGCTGTCCGGGATGCGGCAAGATTTTTACAGTTTGCTATTGATTTTTCTGTCATAAATGCATGCTGATATTTTTGCTACATTATGGCCAAGCATGCGCCCTTAAAATAGCATACACTCTCTACATTCAATACATCATGGAAAAAAAAAACCTCAACTCAAATTTTGAGCAACACATTCTAACAATGAACTTGTCAAATGTGGCACTTTGGTCAATGCTGTTAAGCTTCAGACTATGTCAATTTACCTACCCATCTAGCATCAGTTTCTAAGGTGAAGTTAGCGATAACACATGTTAGACTTTCAAAATAAAGCTTGCTGACAAACATTGTATTAAATTGTGTCATATCATGACTTTTGGACTTATCAAACTGTCGCAGTTTGGTTGGTTAGGACACAAAATCTACTTAATTAGGTTGAAGAAAATGTCCTTATGAAAGTTAAGAGAAAAACAAATCAGTTGGATTAAAAAGTGGATTTATCTTCATTCCTGTTTATCAGCCTGACTGCAGAAGTGACCAGTGCAGGTGACCCTTGTTTGTCAGGTGTTTCTGTTCTGTAATGGTGAATGCCAACTGGAGCGGCATACTTCATAAACATTACCGAGCGGATAGGGGAAAAGAAGAGAGAGAACCTGTGTGTGCTGAAATCACAGAGTTGTCCTGAATTTAATCACACAGACACACACACCCTAGGTATGTCGCTAACGGTAGCTTTTTGCTAGAGTACAGTAAAGTAATCAGGCTGTTTGGGGCAGATAAGCACTGCATGAGTAACTCAAATAATCACAAATGTCCCTGCTGTCAAGCTGGCTTCACTGTTGATGTATACACCAATAAACAACCACCATAGCTGATGAAAATCTATCTGATGTGACTCAGCTCAAACGTTCACAGATGAGGTAATGTTTAAAGTTTTGTTTGCGTTGAATTCAGTGCCGTATGCCAACTTCTCTAACCTGGAGGCAACGACAAGTGGCCACATGAAATGCACCATTAGCATGAATAAACTGGATTTCTTTGGGTTTGAATATTGTTGGGAACATTTGAGATAATGTAAGTACACACCTCAACAAAATACATAACAAAGGCCTATTCGTTTTCTGAATCTTCTATCTGAATGCAGAATCGCTACATGTCACATCTTCCATGAATAGAATTATGTATCGGTTGACTACACGATTAATTTATTTCTTGTGTCTTGCACATGAAGTGCCCAACCCTCATGAGGTTTAAAAAGACCAATAGAACAGAAGCAGCAGTCAAACATCTATTTTCAATATCTGTAATTACCAGGTAGTTTGCAATTTGGTGTTAAATCTTTCTTCACTCCCAGGACTGGCAAATAACATCTGCCATGAAAAAGGGTTCCCCTCCTGAAGCACAAATTCAGGAGATTATTCTATATAATCCACAGTAATCCACAGCATAATTTTGAGTGAAAACAGATTAAATGTCTCAATAATTTGAGATATGTTTCAGACAGACATTTTCTTCTTGTACTATTGTAATATTTAGATAAACACTATAATATTTTTAGGTTGCAGCAGCCAAGTATTGCAGAAAACGATGCTTGTAGGATGGATGCAGCAAAGATATTGAATAAATTCTGCAAAGGCGAGGCAGGCTTCATCCCCTCCAACCTCTTCCTTTGGACTTTGGGCTTTGCCCTCCTGCTCCATCTCCATCGTCTAGCTCTGCTGCCGACTCCTCTTCTCCTGCCCCTGGCTGGCAGTTGGACTGCCCTGTTATTCTCCCATCTACCCAGAGATGAGAGGAGCGAGCAGACTGATTGACTCCTGGGGCTGTCAGGTCTGATCCACAGCTACAGGCTACAAACTGAGGCTTTCTTTCTCTCTCTCCGCTGCTTTCTCTTTATATCACTCTGTATACCCCCCAAACCCTCTTTTGCTCCCAACACTTTGGCTTTAGGCTAATGCTCTCTTTCTGTCTGGCTGTCACTTTCTGCTGTTATCGCTTTATTTTTTCAATCTGTTGTCTGACTTTCTCTCCCTACTGTTGCAGAGGAGGAAGGAGAGACAGGGTTGTGACCAGCAGCAGTTTGAAATGTACCAATTCCTGCCCCTGCACGGTGTGGGGAGAATAACATCTATGATCTGCTCGGTCTTTGTATTCCCACCTGGGGGAAAATAATTTTGCTGTCGTTGTGAAGTTTTATGAGAGGAGGTGATGGTGGAAAAATTTGAAGTGGTGGAAAGTACAGCTAGTTCCATTTTCATTTTTTGGCATGGTGATACATTTGATCTGTTTTTTCTTACTGTGAAATTAGTCTGGCAAAGGCCCCTGCCACAAGTGAATTCAACGGATTAAAGAAGGTCCACTTGCAGAGTTTGTCACCAAGGACAACGCTGAAACTAGGCTCTTCTTATCTGGCCACATTTCTTTTTTTTCTCATTAGAATAACCATTAAATATCAGGACAGCTCAGCTACAGAAGAAACACTGGATGATGTCCTTGCCCACAAATATTCAGCATTGTTATTACTATAATTATTTTCCTCAGCCGCATAAAAGGAGACGATGAAGGAAATGAAATAACAACGAAATAAGCAGGTACTAGCGGAAGCCAGGAGCAGGGCTGCCGCATGAGGAATGGCTCATTGGAAAATGTCACAATACATCATGCTGCAGCTAAGCAGTCAGGAAGACTAATTCACAGGTGGACTACAGCAGGGTAATAGAGGAGTGTGAGAAAAGATAAATGAAGGAGAAATCTTAAATGAGAAAGGGAGGAGAGGAGAGCAGGACAAAAGGTGTTCTGAAGGGGAGTGATTTCTTAGAAATTGCACGAACACATGAAGTGTTTGCCGCGTCATATTTAACTGAAATCTCGTTAAATCTCTTTCCCGTCACTTCACAATGTTTTCCAGCTTAACAACACATATAACAGTACAATACTGAGCCATAATACACAAGGTAGCACATGTACTGCTGAATTGACCCATTTCTCTTCGTGTACTGTTACAGATTCCTGAGCCTGTTCTTATTCAAACTGCTACACACTCAATTTGGATGCACATTATGTCGAGATCTGTATACCATCAGACTAGGATAGCTTGTTTTCCATTGCCATGTGTTGAACAGCACTGCAGTGTATTGTCCTCTGTTGAGAAATGTGTTTCCACAACCAGTGCAGAGAAGCATTATTTAGCGACTGAAAGCACGGGAAATGAAAGCCACACAGAATAAAACACGAGGCGACATAGACACAACAGAACCCAGGGAATGGAACAAAATGCATGTGCCAATTATAGAGATATGTGTGCTATATATCAGGCAAAAGATAAATCAAGACATGCTATATATTAAAATGGTATACGGGAAATAAATACAGTTTTTAAATGAAACCGGTTTAATGTTCAGTTTACAAGTTTTATCAACAACTTTTTTCTGTAGCAAAAATTTAAATCAGAAGGTGCAAGGTTTTATTTTTCTGTGTATTAAGAAAAAATAGGTACAAGATAGTTTATTAAGTTTATTGATTAGACCAAAAAGTGGTCTTATGACACAAGACGGACTGAGGCTAGCTGGTTAGCATGCTAAAATTCTTATTTCTTGCACCTTTAATAAATGGTGAATTTATAGTTAATTAAACTGTAGTTGAAAGTTATTTCACTCTTTATGAACATTTTATTAGGAAATTGTTTCTTGTAAAGTTTCAACTGATATTTATAAACCTTTCCAGAAATAGTAAATACATGGTTTATAAAGCATTTAATTGAAACAACTTTTAAGTAACGTTTAATTAACTATTAATTTACAGGTTATTAATGGTGCTTATTATAAGGCAATGTTCTTCAAGCTTGGTTCTCTGGGATCCCTATCTGTCTACCCTATCTATCCTATCCTATCTTTTTATCGTTTTTTAGTGTCAACGTCTTTGATCGTTCAAACACGCAAATTTACAAATCCAGTGTGGAAGCATAAGGCATGACTAGAGGATTTGCTGTTTTTAACTTCACATTTTTTAAGACTCATCCTCCTCAAATATCAATTACACTTTGCAAGATAACTAAATTAGTTTAAAGCTAGGGTCTACGATACTGGAGAGATAGCAAGAGAGCTAGCTAGATTTGAAAGTGGCACCTCCTCTAAGTTCCACCACCCCCTCATCCCGTCAGTGCTCCGTCCAAAGCCACGCCCCCACAAACTTGAACGCGCATCCGGCAGTGGGACTTATTTCTTTATCCAGATCCTTTCTCGTTGCAGCCTTTTCTGCCTCAGCCTTTCTTTTCCTTGCCTTTTTAACGGGGTGAGCTGTTACAAGTGTTACACCTTTCCTGTTCGGCTCCCGGACCGTGGTCGGAAAGCAAAGGGGAGATGATCCTCTCGTGGGCCGAAGTTATGATTACCTTCGGGGTGAATCCCCCTTTCACGTGTTCGTTGGTTGGTAAAATAATGCCAGGGAGCTTTGCGGTCTTTCGGGGGGCGGTCCCATTTATTCAAAGACAACTGCAGCATATACTCTACACTTAACCCGCTACTACCGCTGCTCAGTGTGCCCCTCCACCTTCTCATTCATTCACTGTCTGCACGTAGGCACGCTCACTCTCGCTCGCTCGCTCGCTCGCCCACTCACACCTTACGCACACCTCACGCACTGTCCTATTCCTGAAAGGGCTACGCCACTCTTACAACACAAGTAACGCTGGCTGCATTTTCTCTGCCATTGTAACCAAATGAACGTCTTCTTCTTCTTCTTCTTCGGGGTCAAAAGAACTTCTATTGCAAGAAACGTCTTCTTCTGCAACTCCGTATTTCTGCAGAGGAGTGTGCTGAATATTTCTGGCATCAGTAAAACGTGACCTGTGCAGGAGCGTTTTCGTTCCTTTTTCTGAACACATAATGTATTGACTACTCTCAGGATAGAAGGACCATTTCACCCAGTATAACAATATGTGTTTCTGAACAACATTACAGACCCTAGCTTTAAGTATTTCTTAATTTTTCCCCACTCTGGCCCGTGCATTTCATGTAAAAAAACAGCTACTTCTACCATTCTGTGCGCTCACCGCTGACATATAGATGATATCCTATCTGCCGTTGTATTTCCTAGTCCCTCTCTATCTGTCTGCCACTGTGTAAGTCCCAGACCTTGTTAAAACTCCCTTCAGATAACCCACTTCATTCTGTCCCATCACTCATCACTCTCCTCCGGGCTTTCGGCTAACACTATCACATGACACCCCTGCTAATCTGATTGGCTGATCAGAACTGTAAATGAAACCAGCCAGAGCCAATTACAATAGGCACAAGTCATTAAGAGAGATGACTTCGGGGAGAGAAGCAGTGCCGGGGACAGGTGCATCGCTGCTAGTCTGGCAAATTACTTTCAGAATAGAGTTTGGGTTATCAGTCGCTGGCTGTTATACCAAGTGATGGGAGGAGGAGGGTTTTGATACAGCTTAAAGCAGGCTTACACCGCAAGCTCTTTTTGTACTAATTAAACACCAAAATTGCCTTCCTTGGGAAATTTCTTGTTTTGGTCTGCCTCCAGAGGCTGCTACAGGATAGGATCCCAATGAATGATCAAGCTGAATAACTTTAATTAGTAAGTTTGGTAAACTCACAACATTAAAGCACCTAAGCAAGATCTAATGGCCTGCTGGAAAATAGTAGAAAAGATACTTTCAAAAATGATTAACGGCCCTATATAGGCACCTGCTCCTCATTCCCAAATTGTCCGAGGGCGTCTCTCGGGGAAGACAGTAGTAAAAGCACAGGTGTAAAATAATACAAATTAATGACGGCTGAATTCCATTTTACTTTGGTTTCAGGGTGCTGGTGTATTCCATAATAGTCCACTGGCTCACTGGAACAACTGAATCGACACATCAGGACACATGCATCGGTACAGTTCCTACAATTTAAACCGCCTATATCCCAGTTCACTTAATCCCTACGGATATGAGAAAAGAGGAATGGAGAAACACATTTTTAGACGAAGGTCACAAGTGATGTCCATTCCTGTTTCACCACACAGCTGGGTCAGTTGGCTTCAACAGCTCTTTGGTGACCCTCGGCAATTTGGAGTTTGTATTTGTAAATGCAAAGGCCCATGGATTGGCAGTTATCATTCAGATAATGTACAGAGTATATTCAATAGCTTTCCTGACACTGTATACTTAATGTTAAACTTGCAATAGGCATGTTTTTTGGCTCAAAGCAAGCAGACCCCAGGTCTGTAACAGCTTGACGGATGTAATGTAGATGCTAACTACAAACAAAACTCATTACATCATGAAAATGTGATGGGTTGAAAACGTGTACGTTGAAGTTAACATGTATGTAACGCTGTGATCCCACCCCTCTCACCAAAGTACACAGTGCAGAAACAAGTGATTGACCCTGTTTCAAGACACTGTACTATCTAAATTATTTGTAAGTTTTATTTTAAGTTAAACAAGTGACATAATGTTGCTTTAATGTACCATATAAAGTACATTTTGCCTGCACAGGGTAACAACTACAGAAAAATGACACCATCTGTGTACAATTGTACCACTGAAAAGTGGTCTGTTTCCCCTTTAGAATTCAAAGTGTATTCACATCACATGTTCATACCAGGTGTAAAATGGGACTTTGGAGCTTATTATCTGTTTGCCATCAAGGGAAAAAAAAAACTTCCCAAAGTTACTGTGATACTTTTTATGTGTATATGTGCAGTTATGTGGCAATTCTAATGCGCAAGGTGTTAATTAAGGCCTCTGCAGTATATAAGAAACTGTGAGGCTGTGTAATTAAAAGCACTCCCCAAGCCCTGCATGCCACACTCACCATACAGCTCAGAAAGATAAACACACATATTAACGTACGCAGATGGTGCCTTAAACTCTTCATCAGTAACTAAGCCTCTGACAGATTTACTATGTTGGCCTGATCATGTACTTTCTAGATAAACTGAAAGAAATCCCCCATCATGTGTGCTCCATTCCATCATCTGACTTCATCTTTCATTATCTATCGCTCTCCATCTCCACTACCCACTCATTTCATTTCATTTGGATCGCTGTCATTAAAACTACTGCCTAAAGCTGTTCATATCAACACAGAGGAAGCCCTGGTGGAAAATTCCCTGTTAGAGATGTGCTGGGCTGCGGAGGTGAGGGCCACTTTTTAAATTTTAATCATATTGAACACACTCACTCTCCACATAACCAGCAGTGTCAGTTTTTTACAAAATAAGTACCCACTAGGTATTGCTGCTCTCAGACTCAGGTTCTCTTGCTGAGTGGGCAGAGGCGTGTTTGTTTTAGTGTGCCAGGCGCAGCGATAACTTCTGATCTGCGGACGAATCAGTATTCCAAGGACACAAGAGAGGCAGGGCCTGATAACAGCCGACAACACAGAGACATTTCTTCCCCGGCTAAACTGAACAAAAGTATTCTTTAATCACAGCTGTAACACGAGCCTTTTCTTACGAGGTGACGACTTCCCCAAGAGGTTCCTCTACGAGTGGAGAAATAAAGGACAGAGGCAGTCAGAGAGGGACAGCAAAGGGAGAGAAGGAGGATGGGGAGATGCCAGTAAAGCGCTAAAGTGAGAAAGGCAGTGTGTATTTGGGGTTAATGAGGCAGTGCCGCAAGACAGGGGGGGGCAACAGAAGGCAAGACAGCGTCGAGCTGTGATCTTCCGCGCTTTCCAGAGCATATCCCATTACACTGCCATTACCCTGGGTCAAGATGCCTTGATTCCCTACCCTGCATCCTTCCCTCATGCTGGCGTCACTGTAGCCTACTGCTGCAGAGGGTCATAATTGATTGGCTGGGCAAGAACACATTTCATCATGGTAGTTAACCTGTTTGCCTCTGTGGCTGTCTCCATAAAGGGATTGACAAAAGAGATATGTAAGTGGAGTGAAAGCAACCTTAAGACAAGACGGGGGCAAGCAAACACTTCCAGGATTTATTTAACTCATGCCGTCTGACAAAGCCTCTGATCTTCAGGTTCAGACTATGGATATATCAGCCTGATAATCACCCCATCGCTCAGAGAGTAGTTTTAGGTTTAGGTTTCAGGGACGAAAAAGGGTCTCAGGTGCAATTTGTTTTTATTCTACATATCATAGCGGACGACAACAGTGACTGTGTCTGGGATGCCTCACCACGTCCAGACGGAAAGACTAGCATGTTAGAATTTTTGAGTGAGGATGATGGTAACGGGATGTTTTATGTTTGTAAACTGACCACAGAAGTAGTGTTGTTTTCACAAACAGGCAAGACCCATGGAATAAAAACCAGAGCAGATCACATTTTGCACTGCTTACGTTGGCCATTCGCCTGCCTTCACATTTGTGCGACTGTACCCTAAACATGGTGAAGTGAACGAGGAAGTGATGGTTAAATCTGAAACAGAGGAAAGGTCGCAGTCAATTTCTTTCTTTCTTCTTTCTTTAGGCTTTTCTGAACATTCACCAGCATGCACACCAGACATTTCATTGCTATTCTGTCTAGTCTGTTCTCTATAATCACCTTATCTGACACAGTGACCATCATAACAGACAAATGAATAATAAATATTGCATAGTTCTGTGACCCAAAATGTTTCACTTCATTTCTTTGTCCTATCATTTTTTTTCAATTATCACATTTTACTCGTCTACCTACCTCGTCACCTGAACCTGTCTCACCTTCTCGCATGTTTCTCTTCACGTCCCTTTGACACCGAGCTTGCTGTTACTATATTTACCATCTATTAGACACAGTCTGCTCCTCAGCTTGTGCTCTCTTGGCTCTAGAATAATGGATTCTTCGGAAAGTTATACAGGGCAGTCACGGCTGATTTTAAGCATTCACTATGCCTCTATCTGCTCTCAGCTAAGTCCCAAATCCCCTATTAATCAAACATTTATTCATCAATAACTAAATCAGGGTTTAGAGGGGTTTCATTACACATTTAAAAGCCGGAGCTGGAGCGCTAAAAGACTCAGCTATCCGTAAACACCGACTTTCATCTCCAAACTACTATTTTCTACTCTGTTCTCTTCTATTGTTGGCCCAAGGATCTGAGCGCGCCGGGCTGACACAAAGGCTCATCATGCTTTATTATTTCACCGCTGTAGTTTGAGGCGGCCTGATCACAGCTGGCTAAAGACACAACGTGAGTCTATCTATCTGCATTTAGTCTGCCAGCCTGCCTCACTGTGCGCTGGTGACATGACAGACACTTTGCAGTGAAACCATTGTGTCTCTGGCTGGCCTGAAATGGGGGGAATTACTCAGCCCATTACGGCAATGAGCGGCACACTGGTTCCCCGCACTTAGTATGGCAATGAGGCAGCACAGCGGCCGACACGAAGATGGACACATGTAGAGACACAAGCAGGAGGAGCACACACACATACACACACGCACACACAGAGGGTATCTGCGACTGACAGCTGGCTACCACTGTCAGTCTTTTTCCCCCCTTTTGAGAGGAGAGATGATGAACCTATTATGTGGACCTGTCACAGAGAGATGGACAGATACACACATTCTGTGCACACACACACACACACACACACACACACACACAGTCCTATTTAATTTTACATCCATCTGAGCACCAAAGAGTTTTGTTCTGTGACCCATTAGAATTCAGCATCCCTGCTCTCCTTTTGCTTCCTGCTTTTGATTTAAACCAGAGAGGATGTGATCTGCCTGTGATGAGCGCTGAGACTTATCACACGGCTCAGTCTGTGTATTTAATGCTTAATATTCCTGTAATTAACAAATCTCTCTTTAAATGTGTGAAGGTTGTCTCGTTGCGTTACCAGATAGACACACGCGCGCGCACGTACACACACGGCCTCAGTTCCAAGTCTAAATGGAGATCTCTCCTCCTCCGTACGTCCACGTGTTCAGAGCAAACACTGCTCGGCTCCTTCATGCATAACTTAGGAGTTTTTAATAAGAGGTTCGGTGGCAGCACAAGCCAAAGATTACATGCGCGTAAGACTGTGCGTGCGTGCCGCCTTGTTTCAGACGACTGGGGCTTTGATAATGTATTCCTGCCTCCCAATGACAAATGGCTCCCACCAGGAGGCAGTTTAACATTTAAATGAGGAGCAGAGGAAAACACCGAGCCACAACACACAGCGGTGAGTGGATACGCAGGGACAGGCAGGAGAGGCACCACGTGTACCAGGGCGAAGACATTAAAAAAGCGGAATGAACACACAAGTTCACGAAACACACAGATCCGCCAACAGTAAATGAAAAACCAACGTGAAGGAAGGAGAAGGGGATAAGATGTGGGAACAGCTGGCGTCCCGGTGGGGAATCAGAGAGCAGAAGCGAATTTGTTGGCGTGCAAAACCAGCAGAGCTACTGCAGAGTTTATATAAACAGCCTACCAAGCCCTCTGCTCTGATTGGAACAATATCTACTCAAACAATATCGCTTCATCGACCTGCCAACTGTGGCTGCCCAGGCAAAACTGGACCGGAGCTGTTCGGTCATTAACTCAGAAACAGAAACACACGATGAGAGGCGAGAGACGATGCGCAGAAATACAGATGCAGGGTTGAATGTGAGCTAAAGTGCATGCAAATAAACAGATTTACACTCATGCATGCAAGCAGTGACAATCAAGCGTTCGACTTCACACATCATGGAGTGACAAATGGCTCTGTCCGCGTCTCCCGCAAGTGCAGCTGATCGCTAAGGCAACCGAGCATATCCTCCAGACCCCGACACTTGCTGCAAACTCTCCAGCTGAGGTGACCCCCTGACCCTGGCATAAACATGATCATTTCTTCACTACCTTGCTAAACTCCCAGATCTTCTCTTCTGTCTTCTCCCTTTCCTTTGTTTGTCCTATTTCTGCCTACCCTCTTAGCCTCAATCCCTTGATCCCGACCTTCGTCCTTCCCAGTTGTGCGTTCGCTCCATCGTTTGCCGTCCATCGTTCACCATCTGTTGCTGCCTGGAGGACTGCTCTGGCTGACCTGCCCTCATGCTGTTAACCATGAAGTGAAGGCTGTTACTTGCTAACTATGTAAAAACCTCACCAGGAGTATACCTCTCATTTCAAGCTAGCACAGGAGGTCAAATAGGCTTAACCTGACCAGCATGGGACGACTCAACACATGGGGCAAAATCTGTATTTTTGGAAAACACTTTGGGTATTTTTCAGAATCATCTGAATCATCTCAGTCTGATGAAAAACTGTGATAAATAAAATGCGACACTCTCACCTCTCTCTAACCTCCCTTTCAGATCTCTTTCTTTCCATTGATTTTTCTTTGTTCCCAGTTCATGTTTACCCAATTGACCTACGTGCACAGGTACTTCTCATATATGCCTCTCCTCCCTCTCTGTTTCTATATCTCCTCTCACCCTGCTCCTCTCCACGGCAGTGTACATACGTACTCATCTGAAGTCTCCACATACAGACAAAGATGAAGATGTAAGGGTCAATCGATATCCTGTCGGTAGTCTACATAGGTGGCTTGTCATGCAATCATTGTGCAGATCGCTGTGGGGATGGAGCAGATTTGTCCAGTCAATGACAGAGTGTGCAGTGAAAGAGGCGAGCCAGGGGTCGAGCCGGTATCAGTATTCAGCTCACATTTCATCCAGACGCACACACAAACCAGACACGCGCAGCACTGATACAGTAGTTGTTAAAGGTCTGGGTGCAGGGATTCTTTATGGTTCTCCTTGCTTAAGTCTGTGTTGGCTGCCTAGAAGCAGCGTGGGCATGTCTAATCCATCTCACCTCTTACATCTAAGCCATAAACAACACAGAGAACAGTTTGAATTTTATGGTTTGGCTCGAGGGAGCGCACTGTTGGTTGGCTGGTCTAATCGGAAATTTCTCAACAATATTAGATCGACTACCATGAATTTTGTTCATACTGCATATTCACAGTCCATAGCAGGTGAATCTGACTGACCTTTGTGATCTTATTTTTCAGATTTGGGGAATAATGTCTCAACAAGCTTTGGATGCATGGTCATTAAATTTTGTAGAAACATTCATTGTCAGCAATGGAAAAATACTAATAACTCGACGATCCCCTGACTTTTCATTTAGAGCAGTGTTTCTCAAATGTTTCACATCATGTAGCACCTGAGTAAATATTAGTTTCTCCAAGTAGGACAATCACGTCCAATGTTAAAATTACAGTAGTGTAGGCCAACTCTATTCAGCCTTCAGTTTGCTGTATTCAACTTTAGTTTCAACAGGACTGCTTGAAATATTTTCCTCCTAAACCGCATTTCTGTCCCCAACAGTTCCCATTTGGAGAAGGGTATGTGTTTTTTTTTTTTTGACTCATTTTACTTTCGCTTACTATCTTGCCATCACAATTTGAGTTAGTTCGTAGGTTTTAATGGATGACATATGCACACAGAACTGACATGAACAAGAGAGAACGGGAGGGCTGCGTTTTTGAATTTTTCCACCCTGAGACCAGTTTTCAAAAAAGTGCGTTTTCAGGCGCTGCGTTTACAGGATCCGTGTGGACGATTGGCCAATACGATGCAATAAATGTGCATTTCCACTAAAGAGCTTTTTCGTCTGGACGGCCCCTTATACTCCCTTTTTGCAGCCTTAATTCCTCTCCTCAAGTTAACCCTGGCCACACTGTACAGGTTTGGGTCATTGGCTTTGAAGACGGAGTCTCTGGCTCGTAGCAGTGACCTCACCTCCGCTGTCATCCAGGGTTTTTCGTTGTTGTAGACCCTTATCTGTTTGTTTACTGTGACACTATCAGTGCAGGTCTTAATATAAAACAGCACAGTCTCAGTGTATTCATTGTGGTGGTGTATTCAAGTGGTCAAATACCGACCAGTCGGTGTTAATAAAACAGTCTTGCAACTGACTGATTGCGTCCTCAGGCCAGATTTTTACAGTTCTCTTGGTTTGCTTGATTTTCCTTCTGAGAGGTTTGTAGGCTGGGACACTAAGCTGCGAGATGTGGTCACACATGCCTAGATGGGGAAGGGGTATTGTCCTATATGCCTCCTTTAGATTTGAATAGATCTTATCCACTTATACAGGATGTCTCATGCACACAAATCCACACATAAAGTAACAAAACAAAACACCGGGATAGAGAGCTCCAAGCCGCAGCGTTATAGTGGGCACTGCCATCGTCGACAACTGGACTATTCCAATCCTGCATCACAAAATCCTGTCGTCGGTCTGCCTGCTTTCACACCACAAACTAACTGCAGCAGGGTCTGCTTGGAAGTAAAACCGAGATCTCGCTTTCTTGGCATTCCCAGCCTACTTGTTTTGTCCCACATCCAAGTGCAATCACAGTGTTCGCTTGCCCAAATAAAGTCATCTTTGTGGGGAAACGCTCCCGGTATCAAAACAACAACACATCCTAAGATCATGAACATGGTACACCTGCCCAACATCAGCATGTTAAGCACGTCGTCAAGTCTAATGTATTAATTAGCGAGTTGGGACAGTCAGATTTTGTTATCTTTAGACAGAAATGGAGGAGCTGTTTCTGCCTGTCTTTGAGCTAAGTTTAACTGCTGCTGGCGTGACAATGTTATCAATCTCCTCATTTAACTCCTGGCAAGAAAATTCAAAATGTTTCAACTATTTCTTTAAAACAGACACATTAGTGTTACAGTCAGTATCTTGAAAACTTCACAAAAATATCAAGCGGTACAGTATCTTTTTACCCTGCCTCCTCTTCTGGCCCCAAAACCAATCTAACACTCTGCCTTGTCCACTCATAATCTTCACCATTTTTCTTCTTCTCCACCTATTCCATACCCGCCTCCCCAGCTCTATATCCTTTTTCTTCTTATCTCCTCTTGTGTCCATTCCTTTCTCTTCTTCCCCTGACCCTTCCACTTCCTCCACCTTCTCCCTCTGCCCCATCATTACTCCTCTTTCAACGCTCATCTTTCTAAGGCTGCCAAATTCCCCAGCACAACAGTGCTATTCTGCTGCCTACTAATAGAATCTCTCAGTTCCTCTAATGGATCTGTCAGAATCTCCCTGAGCATAGGAGACCAGATAGATTGATAGGGAGAGGGAGAGACAGAGGGACAAAGGGATAAAGAGACAGAGAGACGAAGGAAGAGAGACGCAAAGAAAGAAAAAGTGTAGATGTGTCAGGGCTCTCGGCGCTCTCATCTGAGCCTTGGATAGTCTCAGAGCAGCAGCTCCACTGACACTGCCAGCCAGCGACCATATGGTCTGACAAAAGCAGTAGCACTTAAGGCCATTCCATTGTCACCATGGGTGGGATAATGCCAGTTTCACTGTGGCCAGGGTAAGTTCTTTCCAGGAGAACTCATATGCACAGGCAGGCATTGTTTCTACTTTTTCATGTTTGCTTAATGATTCTGCACCAACACTCACCATCCAGGAAGAATACTTTGTATAATGCAAATGAGAATTAATCTAGGGTGGGAAGCCTTTTTGGCTCATTGCCTATGCATAAAGTAGAACTTTTATCACATTAATACACTTAAAACACATTTAACACCTTCTATAGGTTATAGTTAAGTTAAGTTCCTCTTTTGTGTTTAATGAACTCTGTTTAAATATAATTCACTGACACTTCTGGTGCTTTGGTGGTTTTACACTTTTTAATAAAACAATGTGACCAGAATTTAGACAATGTCTTTCTTTCATCACCTCATCTTCCAGGACTAACACTGTCCATACCAACAACCCATGTCTTCATGCATTTGTTCCAAACAAACCTTTGTTATACAAACGGTTTAGGGCAGTCATTTTAAAGCCTTTATATTTATCAATTACAGTTGATTTTTATTAGTGGAAAAGTTGCACAATGGTCACGTGTATTGATCTGAAGGTTTTACAAATGATTTGACATTTTATGCTCATTTTCATGGTTCTTGTGCTCATGATTTTGTTTAGGGTTACTCAAAAAACATCGGTTTCCTCATACTGTCCAGTGCTGCAGCACTGTATTCCCCCCACTGAATACCCAGTCTCCCCTGATTGGTCAGCACACATATGCCTGCGCCAGCACGGCTAACAGTAACAGAGCAGCTGTGCTAACTCAATTCTTACATGCCAAACTAGCCAATAGGCATAATGTGATGTCACATAGTGTGATGTCACAGAGTCACAGAATTAAAGGCAGGAGAGAGGAGCTTCTGTTGGTGCCGACTTTGACCTTTTTAACTTTCAATATCTTTTACATGCACAAGAACATATATAATTCACTGAATAAATAGAACAAAAATTAAAAAGCATAATAGGTCTCCTTTAAAATAAGTTCCGTATGTATGCATCTAACTATCCTCTGTTATTTTCATCCAGTGGGGTATCAGACACTCACCGTTATCTGTGGCGATAAAGACAGCTGTGTATTTATTGTCATGGACATACGGAGACTCGCGGTCCAGTGGGGCTGAAGTGTTGACAGTCCCTCTGACTGGGTTCACACTCAGCCAGCCTGCTGGGTCTCGCAGAACAGCATACCTGAGAGAAAGTAAATAACATAAGTAAGAACTTGTGACCCTATACATAACAGAACACCCACTATACTGTGGAAAAGCTTTGGAAAAGGCCTATATTTTTAGGTCACTGACAGACACAACAACACACAAGACAAGCATTCAAGTACTCCATATTTGTCCCATACAGTTTATAACTTCACTGAATTGCCGACCTCAGCTTAAAAAAAAAATCTTTGCATTGTAAAAAATAACACAACAGGATGTTTTTTCAAGATTTTTTAGGATGTTACTTATTACTAATGAAGTGTGCTTCCAAAAGTACATTGATATTATTGTCCATGAAATAGTATTCATACATCATGAATAATACTTTCTATTTAGTTAAGTATGATGCAAAGATAATTTACAGATGAGCAACAAGACCAGCATAAAATTCATAAAATGCAATGAAAGGTGAAACCAAGGCTAACTGTTATCACAAGATAAAGGACATGGCTGAGACATTACACATGATTACTTTCTTCCCTCTACCCTGACGACGAAGAGCAGCTCTTCAGGTTACCCTGGAAACTACTACTGCAAATGATTAAAACACTGTGGATGACAGCTGCTCAAGTACATCAAGTCTAACAACAAGTAGTTACATTTTTTTATTGTGTAATATTGATTGAAAAAGGCTAGAATTAAATCAAATTAAAAACAATCACAATAAAGTTTGACTCTTCAGTAAGCTACCACACAGGCTACTGCAGCTATGTTTGGAGAAATATGTATGCCCGCATTTCAATAATGTTTAAGACGATCATCTCTACATGTTTATTTGTGGATTAGAGGTGAGGACATTTCTCTATATAAGGTACATCGCGACACGGGCGTGGAAGATTCTGCATCGATGCAGAGACAGAGCATAATCGAGAGTCTGCAGCTTATGTTGATTGTTTTTTTTTTGTTTGGCCTCAGCTGGACAATAAAGTTACGTCGCAACGTTGCTCCCAGGCTTTGAACTGTGGGCGGACATTAGCCTAACGTTCCTTACGTAGGAGGGTATGTTGGATGGAGGCAGAGATCATCTGTGAGTGATAAAAAAAGAAATAACTTGCTGAGTACTTTTTAAAACAGACATCATGGGTAATATAGAGCTCAGTAGTATGTATGCCATACACTGAGATGCACTGAGATGCATCAAGAGTAATTTTGCTTTCGAATCGTTGACAGCTGAATGGAGACTGAATCGAATTGTGAGGCCAGTGAAGATTCTGTGGTTAAAAGAGCACATTGACAGATGTTCATGGGTTAGGGTTTAGTTAGTTAGGGTGAACAGTGAACGTTATGCTCATGCACTGTTTTAAGAAACTATTTTTGGACAAACAAAAGTAAGTCATTGGCACGCAGTTTTCCAGAGACATATATTATGTCATATACAACATATTTTGATGTAATAGATAACATCATGGACCTTCGACGACAAGGTCAGGTGATAACACATTAGTTGACAATGTAGTTGTAATAAACCAGAACCCAGAGCAAATCTTATTAGAAACAACCTATATTACTTTGTTACTGCCAATGGTAATACGGATAGAGGAATATGGAAGAAATGAGTGTGAACAAGTTCATTTCTTGGACTGTATTGTTGTGAACTATGAATGTAAACTAGTTCATTTCAATCAGTGTGAACTGAAACTTGAGTTAGCTCTTGTGAATTATGAACTTACACAACACTAGTTACAGGACTAAAACGGCTTGAAACATTTGAGGAGAATTAAACAATACTGGCCACTTATGGGGCTGCTGAACAACATAACATTTAACTAAAGGGTTTTATGTAGTCTCATGCTGGTTCATTGTGCAGTCTTTAATAGATGTAATAAAGAGGGAGCAAATGAGAAAATGGTGTGAAATGGACCCAGAGTAACATGCATGTGTAGGAGACTGCAGCTGCAGCAGAGGCTCCAGCTGCGCTTAAAATTTTAACATGATGGAGGACCTCTCCAAAAAACTTGTGGGCGAACGGCCAAGCCGGCATCGCCTTAAAAAACGAGTTGAAGGGCGGATCACGACCCTGCTAATGTGGCCACTCAGCCGGCCACTGATGGCTAGTGGATGGTGATTGGAATGGGCTGGCATCTGTGTTAATGTCACAAGTGATTGATTTAGGAGCTCCAGTGCACTACTTTCATTTGTATATACAAAAATGTGCACGCACGCACGCACGCACACCCCCCCACACACACACACACACACATACCCAAAGATACACTGTAAGCATAAACAGGTTGATACCTTGAAGTTGTTATTTTCACATTTATCACTCATACGTGCACAAAGGAGTTTGCTACGCACACACACACACACACACACACACACACACAAGACACACAACACGACAGACTTTCTTCACCACAAGGCCGCTCTTTGCCAAAGTGCTCAGCAGTAGACAAATTGTCTTTGAAATAGAACTCTTCAGCTAACAGAGCGCGACAAAGCCTTGGGAAATGGCTTTGCAATCAACCTCTGCTCACACGTCTTCCTCCACGCTCTCACTCACACACTTTCCCTGCCAGTGATCACTACTATTAACCACCACATTTCACTGTAACAAAAGAGGCCGTGCTGCAAGGTCAACCGCACTGTTAATAATGGCACGTATGTCGTTGGAGGAGTTCTTTCTACACATCTCTCTCCCTTGTGACACATACACACACAGAGCTCACGTCATTTATGAAGCCAGTGCTTCCAATTAAACACAGCCAGGCTCACAGAATATCAACCTCCATATGTCACACTTTCAGAAACACACTCTGGTCTCTGTGATACAAATATGTACTCTGTATACATGATCTACAACACCATATGTGTCAGTGTACTAGGGTTATTATCACCTGACTTTTCTTGAAACAGTGATACAGTAAAGAAATGCCAAATGCTTAGTTTAGCAGAAAGACCAGACGCAGGGCAACACAGCTAGACTGGCTATTTCAAATCATACAAAATCTTAACAATGACACACTGGACTATGTCTTTCTATATCTGCCAGGCAATGTCATGATGATACAAGTAGGGCTTTTCCACTGGAGCTTCGGATTTGCTCTTTCCATTACCAGTTAAAACGTACCATGTTGAGCCGAGCCTCACCGAGCCTCACAGGGTCGCACCCGAGATGGACCCTCTCTGAACTGGGGCTGAAGCACGTCTGCCCCGCCTCCAAGTGGGCTGCGGTGACATTTCCCAACCACAGCCAACCGTGACAAACCCCCTCAAACAGGATGCGTTCTTCAACTCATGTCTTTGCAGGAGACCAGAGACAAAGACGCTTAAGTCATTGCGAAAGTCTCAGCATGTTCAACTCTCAGCACTTTTGTAGTTTCTTGCTGAATCTCTGTGCCTGAAGTTTAATATCACTCCTTCATCCGTCTTTGTAGGTTGTGATATCTGCTTTATTTTACTGCTTCATCACGTTCGCTTTCAGCTGTATACGAGTTGTGTTAAGCTGCTGCTGCTGCTGAGACATTTACTGTTTGCTGCTACATTATAAAAGCTTTTAAGTAACTAGATAACAGGACTTTTATTGGGAAGAATTTATAGGAAATTAAACATATTTATCACAAAATTAGCAGAGCTGTGTTAGCGGCCATTCCTCAGGTTTTTACAGCCGCCCATTAGAGCACTACTCAAGGAAAGCATGTTGTCAGGTCAACACACACCTTCAAGCAGCTAGCTGCTGGCCTACTTGGAAAAGGAAGAGCCTCACAAGACTGCTTTTGGTCTTTGAACTCAGCTTAACTAACCAGCTGCTAGCCTCGGCTTCAAATTCAGCAAACAGGTATGAAAGTATTATCAGTCCTCATCTCGTGTACTTCCCTAAATGTCTAAATATTCATTTAATAACTAATTTTACGGGAAACTTATCAACAACATGTGTCAAAAGCAAATATCTGCCTATAAAAAATAGCTGCCTTGATAGTTTCAAAAGATCAAGTTAGTTTCACAGTAAATCCAGACACATACAGCCACTGCAATCTAAAAAACAAAGTGCAATACGTACATTCAGACATTTTATGCCCTGTTACATCTTTCGGAGTGAAGCAGAAATCCCCCCAAATCACCCTCTGTGTTAACCAGGGATTGAAGTTTGCCCAACCAGCTTGTATTCATCCATGAAATCTCCCCTTAAATGTTTGTTTTCATCCCACATAACCTCACAGATTCCCTCAAAAGCTCAAACCTTGGGAAATTCTTTAAGACACGAGTGGGTTACTCGACAGCTTACAGCCGAATACAATGGAGCTACACACACTGTTGAGTGAAATATCACGCCATTATGTTTCTACCAGCAGCGGAAGTTTTGAAGAAGTCCAACACTTCTGTTTGCTCTCACGCAGGCTTAAAGGTAACCAGTAAATGAGTCAGATCCACTGTCCCTCCCCTCTGTGAAAACATGGGGACAGTCCATTAGAGCCCTTTAAAGGGCAAATTAGAAAGCCATTAAAAAGCCATTAGGAATATTCATATCTGGTTATATGTGGTTATCTCAAAAACCAGAGAAGGGCCAAACAAATCAGTCAACAAATGAGACGGCGCACAAACACAATGATCACACATGTCCTCATTTATAACTGCATATACACA
>OMLP01028861.1:0-10516 GCA_900302685.1 Spondyliosoma cantharus | reverse complement strand
CAGAACATCTTGTCTGGACTTGTGTTCTTCTAAAACATCGCTGCACTGTTGCTTCTCAAGCTGCTCCTCAGCACGCTGATGGGATTCTGTCAGTCTTTGATTCAATTCTTCTCTTCTTCTCTCCTCCTCTCTCCTCTGTCTCTCCTCTTCTCTTCTCCTCTCCTCCTCTCTCCTCTGTCTCTCCTCTCCTCTTCTCCTCTCCTCCTCTCTCCTCTGTCTCTCCTCTTCTCTTCTCCTCTCCTCCTCTCTCCTCTGTCTCTCCTCTTCTCTTCTCCTCTCCTCCTCTCTCCTCTGTCTCTCTTCTTCTCTTCTCCTCGCCTCTTGTCTCCTCATTTCCTCTTGATCCCTGATTGGTTTATTAAAGCAGTAATCACACTCGTACAAATCATTGTGGCCAATTGGTCTGTAGTATTCACCTCCATTGAACACATGTACGCGTCGCCCATGAACAGTACTTTGGCATAAGTCACTGAAGGATTTGCATGGAGGCAGGACTTTGTTACACTTGCAGCATCTCAGGCTGTCGCCCATGTTACTTTCTTTCGGTACTTTGTTTCCCATTTTTGATGATTTAATCAGAAGCTAGTGATGATTTTCTTATGTGAACTCCGTTTTCTGAAAAAAACAAACAAAACAAAGTTCATACCCATTAATATTTTTGTGGTATTTCACCCTTAAAAACATTTTTAAGTGGCTGCTACTATTTTCAAGACTTCTTGCATTGTCCTTTTTTATGGACTGTGCCTTCTGAGTCTGTGGTTGGTCAGGGTCTGTCTCTGCTTTGTATCTCTGTGAGTAAAGAGATACTCCGCCAAGTGGTATTTATGGTTCAGGGCCAGATAGCTATTAAGTTTGTTTTAAGTTTTGGTTTGATTTGTCCATTTTCCAGATTGGTGTCTTTTGTTAATTGAATAATTTGGTTTACTCTGATTGGTGGCTGGAATGTTGGCTGGTCCGAGGTTGAATAGAATTGTTTGTTGTCTGATCAGTGCAGCTCTGGACGAGCTGACAGAAGGGACTCTTTTTGGGGTTCAGTTGTTAGATTTGTAGTGTTTAAAGCTCAGTGTGTCTTGAAGGCTCGGTTTAAGATTTGACCAAAATATAGGGGTTCCTCTTTTAATGATCAATGGGTAACTAAATGGGCGGTATGACCAAGAATGTATATCACAGTATTTTTCACGTTTTTTTCCCGGTTTCAACGGTTTCACGGTATATGACGTATTTTTATTTTTCATGCATAATCAGGTGTTCACAGCATTTTCTACTGGTTGAGAGAGGAATTACTAGCCCCTTATAGATAGAAAATGCAGCACATTTGCTGCAAGGTAAAGGCGGCACTCTGCCGCCCTGTCTATCTAAAAGGGAGGTGTAATATTCCTTCTATCCCAAAAAGCCACCACTGGGGTAGGTGTAAACATATGACGTGACGTGAAGCACGAAGTTGGGCGTGAACTCTCTCTACTAATATAGTAAGTTTAGACTTACTCCAATTGAAAAGTTTCTTGAGATAGCCTTTGCTATAAATTTCTGATATCTCTACTGATGAGCCAAATTGGGATTCAGTATCTTGCTCAAGGACACTTCGACGTGCAACTATGGTGAGCCGGGATTTGAACCAGTGGGGTCTAGGATCACTAGATGACCCGCTCTACCCAGTAAGCCACAGCGTGGGTTGGGAATAGGTCTACTAAAGCATTTCCAGTGCAACCCATAAGGGCAACCACAAGTACTAAAATCACATATCTTAAAATCTGTACCACTTACTCTAACCATTTTTGGTTTGCCTAGTCTGGGGGCAATTATTAACCAACATCTGAAGTGACGTATTGATTGGTGAGAGTGGCCAATCACTTCATTTGTTATAAATTGGCCATATATCAATAACCATTAGTCCAATCATCATGAAACTTGGTATCTTCAGGACCCCAATGAATATAGTTCTACTAAAGCATTTTGTCTGTGTTCATTAACCAAAATCTACAATACCGCATTGATTGGTGCAAGGTGGCGTGGCTTATCACCCGCTAAACATTAAATTGGTTACACTATTATAAAATTTGAAACATATCAGCACACAATTTGGAACAAGTCTACAAAATTTGACACATATCTTCAGGTTGAGTTTGGGACTAGGTCTACCAAATAATTTTGTGCCCCAACCATAGGGGGTGCCAAAGGGGTAGACAGTCCCTAAAGAAGACCAAAGTACTTTTCGAGACAATTTCGCTTCTCAAAGACTTTGTGATCGATATCATTGCATGCGGGCATTCTATAAAGGCAGGTAGTGGTCCTCTTGGCTCTTCCTCTCATGCAGAAAGCACACCTCACTTCCTGTGCGCCCATGTTTGCTGTTATCGCAGGTATGAGAGCGGTCCCTGTATTGTTTGTGTCTTAGTTTATCCATTTTGTGAGCGTGTTGTTAAAAGCAGTTATATATGATTTTGTAGTAATGCAGTAATTGACAGTAATTTATTTGTACCCAACTCCCTGCCTCGCTGTCAGCTTTTGCGTCTAACAACCCACCACAAAGTGTAACAGAATCATCTGGCCTAGCAGATCCGGAATCCTTCCACCAGGCGGCACATTGGTGAGCCAGACTTCCTCCAGTAAGTATTAATCTTCCTGCATCCCTCCAGTGGTCACGTGAGTCCATACCCATTCATGTTTTTGTGGATTCCGGCGCTGATAACAATTTAATCAACTCCTCCCTGCCCTAATGATTGCGTTATCGATCTGCCTCCTGGTGCTCCTCTCCCATCCAGCCGCCTGTACAACCTGTCACACCCCGAGAGAGTTGATGGAGGAGTACATCAACAACTCTATGGCCTCAGGTTTAATCAGGTCCTCCTCGTCTCCCCTCAGAGCCGGCATCTTCTTCGTGGGTAAGAAGGATGGCACCCTTCATCCCCTGTATTGATTAGATTTAGATTTAGATAGGCTGTATTTATCCCACAGTGGGAAATTCACTCAATTCAACAGCTGAAGATACAACAAGTACATGAAAAAGAATCAGACAAATATGCATAAAGTTAAATAGAAAATAGAAAAAAATAAGATATTTACAAAAAACAAACAAGTGAGTGGAAAGTGATTGTTCAGGTAGGGCTTGAGTTAAACATCTGAAGGTTGTGGGGATAAATGAACTGTGGTAGCGCTCCTTATTGCACAGTGGGTGTAAGATTCTGCTGCTGAAAGAGCTGCTCAAGGCTTCCACAGTCTGGTGCAGGGGGTTAGAGGTGTTGTCTATGATTGACATCAGCTTGGCTAACATCCTCCTCTCAACCCACCACCTCTATGGAATCCAGCGTACAGTCCAGGACAGAGCTGGCCCTCCTAACCAGTTTGTGTAGTCTCTTCTTGTCCCTGTCCGTGCTGCTACCTCCGCAGCAGACCACTGCATAAAGGAGCGCTGATGCCACCACAGTAGGGGTGTAACAGTATTTGTATTCGTCCCGTGCCGTGATGGTACGGGCGTCACGGTTTGGTGCACGCAGTGAGTTTTAAAAAAAAGTCAAGTCCTCACTTTACTGCAGGTGGCAGTAATGAGCCTAAAAGCTGCCAGAAAAAGTCATTACAGAAGAAGAAGAAGTAGTTATAAAAAAGGACGAAGAAAGAAAGTGAAAGTGTGGAGTTGGAGGAGCCACCGGCTTCATTCAAATCAGCTGTTTTTGAGAGCACTTTGGCTTCCCAGTACAATATAATGGTGATGGCATGTGAGCGGTGGACGTTTCAGGGAGGTGCGGTATGTCGCTGGCAACACCTCAAACATGCTAAACCACATAAGACGGCATCACCCCGACACATCTGTCACTGGTGCGAGGAAAAAAACATCTTTGGCAGTCAATTGGTGTCTGTTCAAAATAATTAAAAAAAAACAACTCTCAACCCTGAGGGGCTCTGCATAAGGGCTCTGCGTAATACCAGGACATTACCGAGGACTTAATGACATCACTGTGAAAAACAAATATCCACTACCCCTGATCGATCCATCCTTTGAGCCTCTGTGTCATGCCCATATTTTCACTAAACTGGACCACTGAACACCTACCACCTTGTCCGCATTCGGGAGGGAGATGAGTGGAAGACGGCATTTAAAATCCCCCTTGGTCACTTTGAATACCAGGTGATGCCTTTTGGTCTTTCCAACACTCCAGCTGTATTTCAAGCCCTCATAAACGACATAATCCATGACATGCTAAACCATTTTGTGTTCATCTACTTGGACGACATATTAATATTCTCCAGGACCCTGGACGAGCACATTGAGGTTGGTGCTTCAGAGACTCCTAGAAAACAAGCTCTACGTCAAACCTGAGAAATGTGAGTTTCACTCAACCAAAGTCATCTTCCTGGGTTTTGTGATAGCGCAAGGGATGCTTCAGCTGCACCCCGCCAAGATCTGGGCAGTGGAGAAGTGGCCCACTCCATCCAACAATTTCTGAGATTTGCCCATTTCTAATGTAGAATCATTTGTGACTACAGTGTCGCTGCCCCCCTCACCCAACTGGCGTCTCTCCCCAGCGGAGAGAAACTATGAAGTCGGCAATCGTTCTCCAAGGGTGGCGACACTGGCTGGAGGGTACCCTGAAGCCTTTTCTCATTTAGATAGACCACAAAAACCTCTATTACCTGCGCTCAGCCAGAGGACTAAACTCCGGCCAGGCCCACTGGTCCCTCTTCCTGAGTGGCTTTGACTACACCATATCCTACCGCCCCGGTTCAAAGAATGGAAAGCCAGATGCCCTTTCTCACCCCTGTCCTGAGACACAGCACCGGCTGACCCCGAGCCCATCATGCCTTTTGCCCCAATCGTTGGAGCTGCTACCTGTGAGATTGAGACCATAGTGCGAGAGGCCCAATGCAGTCACCCTGACCCAGGTGCCGGTCAACCTAATCGTTTATTCATGCCGGAGGAAGTCCAATCCCAGGTGTTATAGTTGGACCATTCATCCAGATTCAGCTGCCGCCCCGGAGCCCAGCGAACGCTGCAGTTCCTACACCAGCACTTCTAGTGGTTCAGTTAATCGAAGGATGTAAGTGAGTTTGTGGCGGCCTGTATTGTGTGTGTATGGAGCAAGCTGTCTCATCATCCTCCCGCTCCTCAGACCGCTGCCTGTTCCCAGTCGTCCCTAGTCCCACATAGCGGTTGATTTTGTCACTCGTCTCCAGCTCTCTAATGGACACACAGTCATCCTAACCATTGTGGGTCGCTTTTCCAAAATGGTCCATTACATCCCTTTGGTCATGCTCCCATCCACCTCTGAAACCGCCGACCTGCTCACCCTCCATGTATTCCGGCTCCATGGTCTTCCCGCTGACATTGTTTCTGATCGTGGTCCCCAGTTTACATCTCAGGTCTGGCAGGCTTTTTGCAAGGCATTTAGCACCACCTCCAGGCTCACGGGTTATGTCTTTCTTTGATGGACCATAGTAAGTGTGTTTGTGTGGATGACCTGCCCAACCCTTTTAGGTAAAAGTAATGATTTTGTCTTCGAGGCATCATCACAGAGATGACTAATTTTCCTTCAGCCTAACTATGTTTTTTGGTGGTATCTTTTGTAGGTTGAATAGAGTAACTGAAGTGACATTGTAATGGCCTCAGGGTTGGTCCTGCTCTGTCCTCTTTTTGCTGTGTGTTTCCTTTTGTTTCAGGAAGTTGATGGGAGGAGCTGTGTCATCAGTGCTGCAACACACCTGAGCAGGCTGGGCTCAGGTGGCTATAAATCAGACCTGCAGGATCCTCTCTCTCTCTCTCCTGCCCTGACCAGCCGACTGACATTATTATTTGTTTCTATATTGGTTCCACATACATACACTCACACAGACACTGCATACATACTGACGACTGATATATATAACTATATTGCTTATTTCCTTGTGTGGTCTCCTTCTTTTGTCACATACTGTTGAGTCAGGTTGTGACAACATGCAGACTGATTTCTCAGTTTACAGAGATTGTGGTACTTAATGGTAATGGACAAATTACTGTTAGCCATCACTGTTTTGGAAAGGTGTACCTCATTCGATAATTGACGTTTTGTCTATAAATTAAGAAGCAATGAAAACATATTTTTATGTTACTGGCAATATTTTTAGAGGCTTTTATATGTTAACTGGTTGTTCAGTACAAACATTTTTAAGACAGTATTGTATGTCACAGAGCAATATCTGCATAGTGGCATAACCACTCATTTGGTTACATGATATTGTCTCTTTAGGAATATTCAGATGTCACATTGTTCTCAACTCTGAAAGTCTTTCTCTAACTTGTTATAAGCTGTGCTTCATCTTTTTCAATGTTCCTGAACACATGTCTGAATATATTGTGTCAGCACAATGTGTTACTGAAATGCAGACCCCTGACAGAATTAATAAAGCTGTTGATGAACCTACAACTGGACCCGGTCTCAATTCTTGATACCCACCCTGATGAAACTGCACCTACCGGTAATAGTACTGCAAAACTACCTGTAAAACATGATATTTGATGAGGCAGATGATTGAGACTGATTTATCACACTGAGAACAAAACAGTGTATGACCAATTGGAGAAACTCGCCAGACAACTGCTTCCTGTTCAACAGAATTCCAGCCATGCCAGGTGAGAGGAGTCAAGATGACAATCTCAGGCAAAAGCAGACAACATTGTGAAGTGGCAACTACCCAGAAAAACTCTGTTAGATACACCAATGTTAACAGTAAATAACAAGACGGCAGACTGTACAGCGCTGTGGTGAAAGGTTAACACAAGAAGCGCCACGCCCAATACATCTTTACATGAGCATGTGACTAAAAAGAAAAGACGTGCCTTGGATGTAACTAACTGTGAGGTAAATGAAACCACAACTAACCCAGCAAGTGCAACTGGTCTGAACACATTGAATGACAATGACACCGAAGTTGAAATATAAATGTATCTATGACGCCTTTCGTGTACCAGCCACTAGGTGCTCAGACAAAAGAGCGACTATGTTTACAGATGGGTATGAGAAATAAGCAACCACATTCTGTGGAAATCTCTGCTTTGGGGAGAGTCTATGTGACAAAGTCAATTCAAGGCGTTGGCAATTGTTTTTTTCTAACTTTATCATATGTCATTTCTGGAAGTGAGCATTGAAGAACATTTAAACATCTCAAACATGAAAAGCTGTGGATCATTTGCAACTGAGATAGAAATCTGGGTAGCTGCTGACCACGTACAACACAAACAGGTGGAATTATTACCAATGTGTTCACACAGCAGCTAATCACCAACCAAGTGACGAAAGTTGGGAGGCCATTGATCTAAATCACACAGCAATCATTATCGTGACATTTGTGAAGTATGCGCACAATGAATCCATATGTGCATCATTTGTTAACCATGGCAGTGACAGTCAAAATTGCTCAGGTGGAAAGAGAACAAAGACAGAAAACCAGAAAGAAATGTTATAATTAGTAAGACCCAAAAGCAGAAACCAAACAGGGAGATACTTAGGTATTTATTGAACATGATGAAAAGACTTGTGGTGGAGGTGGGTTTGGGCTCAGGCAGGCAGAGCACTGGTGGAGAGGAAACTCACTGTGGTGCAGGCTGAGTTCATGGGTGAGTGAAACACAGAGAGATCCATTGCAGAGTAGGTTGGTGGCAGAGGTGCTGAAGTCTGGGTCGTAGTGTGGCCCAGGAGCTGATCCATTAGTGGTCCATTAACTGGAGAAACTGAAGAAGGCAAACTTTGATGAATGGCGAACCAACAAGAAACACGAGACACTCCAGTGTAAGCATGAGCTAACTGAGAGAACTATGTTCCACATAGAGCTGACGAAATAATCTGGTAGCGAGCACCAATGCATGCAGGTGTGTGAAAGGCAGCAGCTCCAGCCATACAGGAAACCACGCCCAGCCTCTCAAAGCACCTCTGAAAACACACAAGCACATAGCCTGTCCTTGGGCACCATTACTGTTACTGATTCTATTTCTGTGCATGGGGCCCAGAGTTACAACTGTACTCATATCTCTGTTGTATCACTAAGATATTTAGGGCTGGGAGTGTGCCAAAGACAGTCAAAGTAATGACAAGCCTTTCTTTAGAAAATGAGTTTCTTGTCCCTGGGGGCCACCGTAGCTTCTGGAGCTTCTCCAACATCTTCAGAAAGGGAGGGTGAGTGAGGCAGTGTTGCAATCTAGAACCTCACTGCTAGATGCCACCAAATACTCCATATATTACACACTGTACCTTTAAGTTCTGACGTCAACAACAAAATGAAGCAAGTGGAAGAGCAGAAAGCCCATGGACTTTGGAGTAGTAGTAAAAAGTTGTCTGATTTCAAGCGAGCTGCCAAGAGGCGCCTCTCTGCTCACAGTCACATGTGAGTTATTGGAGGAGGAGAGAGGATCCCTGCGCACTCTTTGCTTGATGATTGGTCGTCATCATGGGCCAGAACATCAGTTTGGGCCCTCAGAACTCACTCTTGCCTCAATTGCACCGTGGCAATGTCCTCAAGCAACGCCCAGCAGCAGTTGTATCACATGGCACAGCCATTATGCACAGCTACAGCCCTTATATTGTGCTGTTTAGGTTAGTTACCAGATAACAGGTCACAGTTGAATGAATTCCTTCTACCAAATAATACATAAATAAAGATCATTATAATTATCATAATGCATACTGACAAACATATTTACACAGGACAGTAAAAACAAGGGTAACAACTCACGCTTCACTTTGTCATCAAAGTGAAGGTTTTTTTAAACTATAGATGTAATCCAATCACAATTCAGTGAAAAAATAAGCTCTAAATAAATTGTCATCCGAATTCACACTTTTCTTCTCACTTTTATGCCAACATCACTGATCAAACTGAACAAACTGGGTGCATGGTACACATGGTGTTAGAGATGTTTACCAGTACAGACATTCTCACCCTCTGTGGATTTTTATACAATCAGAAATCTGCATGGAAATTGACGTAAATGTATTTTTCTTGTGTACGCATGGTTTATACATTTGGCCACAGGTGTGTGAAGACTGAATGAAGAGCAGTAGATATGACATCTTCTGTGGATCTGTTGGTTCTGAAAACTGTTGGTCCTCACCAGTATGCTGGACCCTCATCCAGGCTGGCAGGGATGTTGTCTTTGATGTGCTGGAGAACCGGTTTCTCAAAGCACTCCATCAGGATGGGGGTGAAAGCTACAGGGTGGTAGTCTTTAAGACTAGACACTGCAGACTTTTTAGGTACATGATGATGGCTGTCTTGAGGCAGGAGTGAACAGTCACACATCTCCTGTGAAAGTGAGATGTTCAAAATAGCAGTAATAATATCAGCTAGCTCATATTTTTAATCCACGGCCTGGTATATTATCTGGACCAGCAGCCTTAGTTGTGCAGTTTATGTGCTGTGGTTACTGACAGAGGCCGGTCCTGGAGTAGACCTCACAGCTCAGTTTTTGTTGAGAGGATCAAAGCGACCGGCAGTGTGGTCTCACACATGATTGGGGCGCTCCTGCCACATATCTTTACTGCTGTTGGTGTTGAGGTCCCTCTCCAGTCTCTGCCGATGCCCCCTTTTGCCTCCATGATGCCAGCTTTCAGTCTTGCTCTGGCAGTGATGTATGCTTCCTTGTCACCTGACCGAAATGAGAGAGCCCTCAGCTCTCCGTACATCCAGGCCTTCTGGTTGGGAATGATGTTACTGTCTTTGTGATCAACACTTCATCAACACAATTGCTGATATATGATGTCGCTTAAGATTTAAATTCCTCAAGACTGAGGAATATACATCTGATGTCGTAGTCCTGAGTGGCAGCATCTCTGAACATTTGCCAGTCTGTGGTCCAACGTTGGCTACCCACTTACCCTCAGGGATCGGTGTGTTGCAGAGAACCAGTTTTACTATGTTGTACATTGTAAGATTATATGTGATAAAATAAGGAATCCTGCAGACAGGACAGCAGTGACTGGTAATGTTTTCAGTCTGTGTGTATGGTCATGGTTAAATGTGGTCCTGGAGACACCTTTTGTAGCAAAAACTTCCACAAAGACAGTTTTGAGTATTTCTCCAGGTGTTTTTATGTCTGTCTGTCTGTCTGTCTGTCTGTCTGTCTGTCTCTGGACAGATATTTGTCAATGAGAATGCGTCACAACTGTGCAGGATCCAGTCACAAAACTGCACAGCTGTGTAGTTGGGGTCATAATAAAGGCTGAAGGAGAAGATGAGTGTGGTCTGAGTATGGGGGACAAAATTAGGTGGTGGCCCCCTCACACTTGATGCCCCTGACCCACATTTGTTTTGGTTCAGTCATGAAACTTTACAGGTGTGTAGTTGAAATCATAATGAAGGCCGAGTATGAAGATGGGTGTAGTCCAACTCACGAGACCTGAGTCGTCAAGTAATAACGTAATAATACTGCTGAGTAGTCCTGGGTAGGAACGTGAACATGTTGATGATGGTGCAGCTGGTGTGATCCAATCACAAGTTCACTAATTGCGTTCTGTTTCCTGGTGCTGCTTGGTAAAGTTTAGGGAACAAATAG